>LAPY01001874.1:57252-83888 GCA_000970635.1 Eragrostis tef | reverse complement strand
AGGGCATGCCGCCGAGATCCACTGTGCATCCAATGCGAGTAAGTACAATGTTTAGCAATGCTTATTAGCATCCAGACTTAATACAGATATGACAGAATATAAAAAGCTACTTTATTCTGCTGTACTGTATTTCGTTTCTTTTTACGTTCATAGTTTCATTTCTTTACTTTGTATATAGAGGTAAATGTTTCGTTTACCTTTCGGCTTATTGTGTCATCTTCATTTAGCTTGCTATATTCATAAACCGTCTCTCTTCCACTTATCTCAGGTTATCTTCATGATATCCAGTGAACCTGCACCAATGCTGGAAGATAAGGAGAAGTGGTGAGTGTCTTCTATTCGCAATGCAACTTTTTTTTTGGCTTATTTGAATAATGTGATATCTGATAAATTATATATTTTTTGCAACATCAGATTTTAGTGTGTCAGACATAGGACATTTGGCAAAATGTCTTTTAATCTGCAAATAAAATCATATGACTATAAACAACTGGTGAAACTAGACATTTCTTTGTTTTAGGGCTATTGATTTCTGAAATCCTAGAAATTTCTCATTGATGGAGAAAAGGTCCTAGAAATTATCATCTATCGAGAAAATGATAGAAATCTGCCGTAGTATTAGAGATTAGCGATGCATACTGATGGTTGATGTTTTCAAGTTTTCAACCTTAGTGTTAGAGATGCATAGGGCACAACTGTGTTATGAAATTTGGTCTCGCAATTGTGTGGATAGTTTAACTAGTTTTGCCAATGTCAGATGATATTACATTTACTTTGTTATAAATGTGTTTCCTATTGTTGTTACTGCGAATCGAAGCATTGCTGCCTATTCATCAATTTGTTTTTTCATTCTCTTCGTCCTACTTTTTGTTGGGTTTCATAGAGCCTACAACCAGCTTGCTTGGGAGTTGGGACTTTGGCTTTGATGTTTTAAGGTGGTTGTTGTTGCTGTTCCTGTTCACAACAGTTTTCAGCTCATCCCTGGACGAGACATGGTTGTTCTCGGTTTAGGCTCATTATTGCTATATGCCTAGGCGATAGGGCTACACTACGGCCTAAAGCATTCTTGTGGCGACGAGGGGGTGCCTGGATGCCTAGCCTAGGCGACGCCTTGAAAACAAGGGCTGTGCCAGACCTGTTACTGCAATAACTGGCGATAGATGCTATAATCTGTTTCACTACTAGTGCACTAAGGGCCTGTTTGTTTGGGCTGGAGCTTTTGAGCTTTTAGAAAAGCTGGCTGTTTGAGTAGCTGAAAAACTGTCTATTAGATTTTTAATATTGGCTTTTATAATATATATTAAGCTTCTCAGCATGCCAAAAGCCAGAAAAGCACCTCTCAGCAAGCTTTTCAGCTTTTAGTTCATTTCATCAGAAGTCAGCTTTTCAGCACTCCAAAAGCCAAATCAGAAGTTTGTTGTTTGTTTCGGCTTTTCAGCTGGAAAAGCCAGCTGAAAAGCTGAAACAAACAGTGCCTAAAGCTTGGTTGGATAGCTAGGGATCACCCAAAACTACTTCAAATTGACAGAAACAAGGTTACCTGCGTATTAATCACAAGGGATTGGACGTAATCTCCATTCATCTTGGAGAGCCCTTACCCTGATTAAAAACAAGGCTTCAAATCAGTTGTTTCATTGTTTGCTAGTACTGTTTGCCGAGCTTATGTTAGTCATTTTTGTATATTTGTATTTTGGCCATATTATAGCTTGTAAACTATAGGAACAAAATGTTATAGGCAGCAATATGTGCCGCCTTTCTATTAATTGAGGAGTTATTATGCATTTGTTATGCCATTTTGTTCCTTTTTTGTTTGGCTTTAACGATGGACTGAGCTTGTTACTATAACTGACAGCTATTGGGTCACCTGTCTACCTCACCAGCCTTAATTGTATGATATAGATGCTCATCCTAGGTACAGCTAGAGGCCAGTAGCAGCCAGTTAATACTGTGATTTCATAATACAGGCGTGATACAGTGCAGTCATAATTATCATGCATGGAGACATGGATGCCTTTGCTTAGTGTTTACTCCCTCCTTTGAGTTCCGCTGATTGTTTTAATCTGGTTATTGCTATTGCTTTGCTTTCATTTAACTTTTCATGCTAGTTCCTGTGGGTTTCATCTCTAGCCTTCCCAACTTGCTTGGAAATGAAAGGCTTTGTGATTGTTTTTGCCATTGTTAATTGAACTTTATCCTTGTTTACAGCCACCAATACTTACTATACCGATGTCTCAAGTTGTTTTCTCTTTAGTAAGAGGCATCATAAGTTTAAACCTTTGATAATGGAAGTTCAGAACATCAGTTGACCTAAATTCTCATTATCCTACCCTTCTTCAGGTCTCTCCTCTTCCATGATTTTATTGCAAAGTGTTTAACAAAAGATCCAAGACTTCGGCCTGCTGCAAGTGAGATGCTCAAGGTAGTTCTTCATGTTTAGGACCTTTTGTGATGTTTTCATGGTCTCATATTTCTATATTTACTTAGTGTTATAACTTTAAAATTTATAAATATTTCCTTTGCAGCACAAATTTATTGAAAAGTGCAATACTGGAGCTTCGAAAATGCTTGCAAAGATTAAGGAAGCGAAGAAGATCAGAGACACACTTGCTGCACAAGACGAGTTGTCTGGCCCTGACAATGTACGCCTCACTCTTTCATTTTTAGTACTATGTACTTCCCATTGGTTGTTATTGGATACACTGGGCGTATAACATTGACTCTGATATCTGCAGTCAATGCAAGATGCAACTGTTCGAATAAATGAAAACTATGGGGAAACAGTTCCCGCAAGCTCTCAGGAAGAAACGAAACATGAAACATATAACGGTGGTCAGTGCAAATCTAATACATCTCAATTCTCTTTTCATATTGCTATACATTAATTTCTTAAACTAATTGAGATTAATTGTCACCTTGAGATTATATTTTCTCATCGTGTAGTCTTTCTTACTATTTTCCAATCTCATGGTAGAGATGCTAGTGGTTGATCGTTGAACTGGCTGATACATTAGTCTTTTAGTTCCGTTTGAATTCGCCAGTTCGAGTACAATCAAAATTGCTTGTTCTTGCTAGTCTTCTGTCGACCAACTGTGAGTCTGATGACTCTGATCTGAATTGAACAGAGCACTTCTGACAGCCTGCTTGTAATTATTTTTCTTTTTGTTTTTACCTTGAGGGTGACTTCATGTAATACTTCCTGTAAAAGAAAAGAAAAAACACTCGACCTGGGGGGTTATGAATGCCCCTGCGAGATTCAATTAAGAAGTCGATCTCTCACGGGCAAAGAAAAGTAATACTTCATGTAGATAGCTGCTTATGAGATTGTCTAGATAATTTGGTAAGCAGGGTAGTCCGTGGTTTGTTGAATGGAATGTTCCAAAATACAGTTCTATTTCATATCTGATTTCCTTGTCCTATTGCCCTTGAAATGACAATTTAATTCTTTCCCTTGTAGGTGTTTTCGGTACGATGATAGTTCATACTGAAGATGGAGATGAAGTGGCAGAATCTCCCATTTTCCCAAGAACAGAGTTCATACCAGGCCTTGGTAGCATCAATTCTTTCACACATGATCCAAAGAGGGCCGAACTTATTTCAAATTTTTGGTATGAGATAGAAATTTATTTTTCTTATAAATGTTTTCAGTCACAATTAGCAATGGAAAATTTCTACATTCTGCCAGAAATCTTATGTGGTTTTTCGATAGGGCTGAGAACACAGCGGACAGTGATGGCAATAAAGAACATGATTTAGATGACCGTCCTGACATCCAGGAAACGAAATCGATCCCACCTTCAACTGGGACAGTTAAAAAACATATGGGTTTTGATGGGACCATGACACGCAATGACAATCAAATTAGCTCCTCGTCGAAGTGGCAGAATCTCCCATTTTCCCAAGAACAGAGTTCATACCAGGCCTTGGTAGCATCAATTCTTTCACACATGATCCAAAGAGGGCCGAACTTATTTCAAATTTTTGGTATGAGATAGAAATTTATTTTTCTTATAAATGTTCATTCATAATTAGCAAAATGGAAAAATTCTACATTCTGTCAGAACTCTTATGCGTGGTTTTTCGATAGGGCTGAAAACACAGCTGACAGTGATGGCAATAAAGAACATGATTTAGATGACCGCCCTGACATACAGGAAACAAAATCGATCCCACCTTCAACTGGGACAGTAAAAAAACATATGGGTTTTGATGGGACCATGACACGCAATGATAATCAAATTAGCTCCTCGTCACCAGGATTTGCAAACACGATGAGTAAATTGAACAGCAGTCCGAGCCGTAAAGCGTTTTCAGTTCAGGATAAGGTATATATTTCTGATTTAATATCAATTATTTTTATTATGCTGAACCAAGCTTCTATTTGGACTTTTTGATCGTATTCCTTTCCCTTTAGTACCGCATGACTAATTTCCATTTTACCTTTCATATTCCTTCTGTAGCTATGGTCAATCTATGCTGCCGGCAATACTGTACCTATTCCATTTCTGAAAGCGATTGATGTTTCACCATTAGCCCTAGTATCAGAAAATGTAGCAGGAAATAGCCTGGCTGGGTCAAGTACAAATGATGCCTTGGAGGCTGTTAGGGAGCTCTTCAGTGGTGACGGGCAGGCAAAGAAAGGACGCAAAGGGCAAAATGAAGTATGCTGCAGTCTCTTCTCATTTTACTCTTGCAGAGTGGTGCTGTTTCTCATGCCAGGCGTGTTTTGCATTAGGTCCCTCTTCCTCCTGGTGTGCACCACAGATTGACCACAAGTCCCACACTGATGAACCTGGCTCAGGCTCTCGCTTACCACAAGACGTTAGTTAGTCCTCTCTCTCTCTCATGATTAAGTGATTAGCCTTATATTCATTCTTGTTACTGTAAATATTTTAGGTGTTACGAGGACATGCCCCTACAAGATTCACAAGCGACCCAGGAGCAGCAGACTATACAGAATCTTTGTGATACACTTCGAACCATACTGAGGTTGTAGATATGCATGAGTGGAGACTGATGTTGGAGAACAGCTAAGTGTTGCACGGAGCTTAGGGTGAATTTGGCTTCAGACGGTGGAGACATTGACCCTGCTCCGCAACGGAGACCCCGGGACCCAAAGCAGGCGTGCTATGGTGCGGATGAGACCAGTCAGCAGAGCAACGCTGATGGCTCCCGTGATCAATCTTATGGATGCTCGGAGACTGGAAGTTGGGATGGACCAAGGAATTCTCTTCTGGAAAATGGACAGTTTTGGCTCATGTTAATAGCTTCTTGGTGTTTCAGTTGTTGGTGTATTTAGATATTACATCAACGTTTTGCTAATCAAATTTTGCAGCATTAGAACCGATCTGTACTCTGATTTTGCATCATTGACAAAGCAATTGTCTTCCCCAGAATAAGGAAAAATAATTAATCAGAAATAAAATGGAAAATTTTGTTTTGCACAGTATGTTCAGTGAGACGGATGAGGCCTTTTTAAAAGTCTTTTCGTCACCTGTTATTTTGGCTCATGAAAATCTTGAAGGCGTGATTGTTGCCGCCACGCCACGGCCGCATGTTGATTGTGCTTTGACCATTTTACGGCACACTTCTTGTTGTTACGAATGCTCGTTCCTCTGTCGGCCCTTGTGAACGGTGTGCTTTGTTATGGGCGCTCGTGCCTGTGCCAGTTGACGATGGGTAAGACTCGGTTGGTCATGGAGAATTGGAGACCGGCATATGTGGCTTGTAAATTAACCATTTATCCAGACTTACGAATTACTCCATGGTTTCGTGGGCGAAGCTCGTTCCACGCACACAAGGTTTCTACTTGTAGCTAGGTCGAACTGATCCTTCGAAAATCAGGGCAAGTAGGCTAGTTTTTTGTGGGTAGCCTCACCGAAAATGGCGAAACAGACGAAAGCTCGAAGCGACAACCTGGGATCTGATGCCGCACCCACAGAACCACAGTGACAGCGACTCATCACTGAAGCACCACGATCATCAGTTCATCAGCATCCATTAGCGAACGATGATGCCACTCGCCAAAATTAGAAAGAGCTGCTCACTTCTAACAAATTATGCCCTCAATTACATCAACTCCGTATTCTTAATTAGAGTACATATCGTATACGTCAATTTGATCGGAAATTGGCCCGTAATGAGCGGCCATGAGTGCGGTGTGAATAAGATATGCGTATATTTTATGGATGTGACCTTTCATGGATAGATCACATAGTGATTGCACTGGTCCAAATGCATTCATCCCTACTCCCTTTGTTTCTGTTCAATTGCTTAGTGACAAGTACGTAGTATTTAAAAAGGAAGCTAGTGGTGACTGCAGATGCGAAATATGTGTCTGACTAGTGCTCTCTCGGGAGATTCCTGGGCAACATGGGTCTTCCGCCAGTTATGAAGCAGCAAATCCCAATCACACGTTCCTAATTGTAGTATAAACCTGGATGATTTCCCAAGTCGCGACGCACTTGGTCTTCTCATTGGAGTGGGAGACACGCCGGATGGCGCCCGTTTTGGCTTGGCAGCTCATGGTCTAGTCGTTTAGTGGAAGGGTATGTAACCTGTCCCAGTCGCGTCCGCCATTTGGTTGGTTCGGGACGCTTTTGCCCTGGCCGTACCCGCGCTGCGCTCCATGTGATGTGATGAGCAACCGCCCCGCGCCGCGCCGCTACGCAACAACAAAAGCAGGTCCTCTCGTCTCCGCCTCGGTGTCTCGTCTCTTGTGCCTCTCCCCCGCGCCTCCCCCTCGGGCCTCGGCTCCCGCTAATTCGCGCCGTCGGCCAGTGCGTGTGGCCTCCTCCTCCACCCGCGGGCGAGGCTTCGGCGGCGGCGGCGATGGGGAAGAACCTGCGCATCAAGACGGCCAATCGCGCCCCGCTCCTGGACAAACCGGTAGGCGCCGCAACCTCTCTATCTCTCGCGCGCGCGCGTGCGCGCAGGCGCAGCTCCCTTCTTCAGTTTTGATTTTTGCGCGTTCTGATTACGCTGTTGTTTGCCGTGTGTGCGCGTGCAGGAGACGTCGAGGGCGCTGTCCGACCTGGAGGAGGGCAGCAACGTTCAGGTTCCACGCCCAAACCCAACCTGCACCGCGTCCCTCCCCTACACACTTTCTCTTTCACGCGCACAAACATGTCCAATTGGAATTACTCGCCAGCTGATTAATCCTCTCTCTGTTTTTTTTTTTCCTCATCTCCCAATCGGAATTACACTTAACTCAGGCAGCGAACGTCGGGTTCTGCCGGGTCATCAAGTTGGTGAGTGACCTCTGTTCTGTTCGATCTTTTACCCGGTCTCTTGTGGGTTGTGATGATGTTAAGTCACGCTGAACGCGTGTGCAGGCCAAGCATGACGCCGGGAAGCTGGTCCTTGCCACCATAGCGCTGCTCATCGCCTCCCTCAGTAACATTCTCGTTGTAGGTACCCGCCACTTGTTATTAAAAAAATGTCCCTGCTGCATTTCATTATCAGGGGCTCTACTACTGTCTTTGATGAAACTTGGGTGCTGCACGCAGCAACTCCGGTTCTTATATTAGCATGTACTCTGATATAAAATTTAGCTAGTGCCATAAGTCATGATCGAATTGAAATAAATTGACTCTATTATAAGGGAAACTTTTGAATAAACTGTTGCTATTATGAACCAGTGATGACTGGTTACTTTTACAGAGAAAAGTGTATTGGCTCTTAAAGCGGGTCGTTTTCAAACATTTTTTCCATGTTGTAATGGATGGATCATCTTGTGGTGTCCTACAGCCAAAATATGGTGGCAAGATAATCGACATCGTGTCAAGAGATGTTCAGCGTCCAGAAGATAAGGCTCAAGCCCTGGAGGACGTAAGGGGCACCATCTTGTACATTGTGATAATCGTTGTAGTCGGGTATCTTTCTTTCTTACTAAACTTGACTTTGAATATCATCAGAAATGCTATATTCTAAATTTTTATGTGGCACTAATTAAATAAATATCCGTCTGAGTACTTCCTCATTTGAGAAAAGAGGGCATGTTTATGTTATAAACCGGTTATATTTTTTGGCTGGGTCCCTCTGGAATCACTGAAAACGAACTCTTGCACTGTTTCAGTTCAGTTTGCACAGCTCTTCGGGCATGGCTCTTCAACTCTGCTAGTGAGAGAGTGGTTGCTCGACTTAGGAAGGACTTATTCAGTCATCTCATAAACCAGGCAAGCTAGTCTTCTCAGTCCAGAGTGCTTATAGTTCTGCACACAGCGGCGTTCTTACTCTCAACACTTGTTTTGTGCCGCCACAGGAAATAGCATTTTTTGATGTGACTAGGACAGGAGAGCTCTTAAGCAGGCTTTCTGAAGATACACAAATAATAAAGAATGCTGCCACAACTAACTTATCAGAGGCCCTGCGCAATATCACTACTACAGCTATTGGTCTTGGTTTTATGTTTTCAACTTCATGGAAGTTAACACGTGAGTACAAATACCATATGTATACTTCGGTATCTTATTTTGCTTGGAAGCTTATTGTGCACAGAAGCTCCATATCCTTAACTGAACTTCACAAAGGAATCTAACTGGGTGTACAGTCAAATTAGCAACATTTTCTTCCCCGTTTTCTTTAATTTCAGAAATCTTATGATTACTTTTTGCACAGTGCTGGCGCTTGTAATTGTCCCAGTTATATCAGTTGCTGTGCGTAGTTTTGGACGTTTTCTTCGTGAGCTTTCGCATCAAACACAAGCTGCGGCTGCTTTAGCTTCGTCCATAGCTGAGGTTTGTACTGCCAGAGTGTCTTATGGCCTCTATGGTTTGTTAATGAGCTGCGAGGGAGTTTATCTTGGATCCTTTCTTTTGGTGTTGCCACCTAAAATATGAATTGTTGTATTGACTTCTGTTGAAAATATATTTTAGGATCATTAACTATTTGTATTTATTCCTTAAAGTCTATCTACTGCCATTCAGGAATCATTTGGTGCCATTCGGACAGTAAGATCCTTTGCTCAGGAGCCTCATGAGATTTCACGCTATGGTGAAAAAGTAGAGGAGACGCTAAAACTTGGCCTCAAGCAAGCTGTGAGTGACATTTCATTTATTTAGAAGTAACACTGCATTGCATAATTTATCGATTTTATTCAGTACGATTTTATTCTGTAGAAAGTTGTTGGGATGTTTTCTGGAGGGCTTAATGCAGCATCAACCCTGTCCGTGATTATTGTTGTGATATATGGCGCCAACTTAACCATCAATGGCTACATGACAACTGGCTCTCTCACGTCATTCATCTTATACAGCCTTACAGGTACTGTTCATTGGTTTTTTTAGTCTCAGTAATGTTCATTGTTAACAATATTCTGATATTGAACCCACAACCATATTTATTCCTGTGAGTTGGGATTAATAACACAAGGGGCAGGACACGTCTGATTTTAACTGTATTAATTATGTTTTATTGATCTCTGTATGAACAATGTGTCTCATTTGTGGGTATGCAGTTGGCTCGTCGGTCTCTGCCTTGTCAGGATTATATACAACAGTAATGAAAGCGTCTGGTGCAAGCCGTAGAGTTTTTCAACTTCTGGACCGTGTTTCATCAATGGCGAATTCTGGAGACAAATGTCCAATGAAGTTAGTTTCCTTGTCTATCAGCTTTATCGAGTGGCTTTGCTTATTCAATAGCAGTGCACACTATGTTACACCTTTTATGATGATACATTTCCTTTCCATTTCAGTGAAAATGATGGGGAAGTTGAACTTGATGATGTCTGGTTTGCATATCCTTCTCGCCCTTCTCATATGATTCTTAAGGTACTTTTCACAACTCAATGATCATTTAGAAGATGTGACATTTTTCTTCATTTTGTGTACAATATATCCACGAAGTAAACACTAGGTACCAAACTTGCACCACATACTAGGTTCATTTCCAAAGAAACAGTTCAATAATCCATTTCACAGCAATATCAAAATCTTCAAGATTCAGTGCCATACATGCCTGCAGATTACAACGTTACCAAATAGTCAAAGTTTGTTTCCTCCTTAAAAAATAATACGCTTCGATTCATATGTATGGGATTCTTTTTTATGATTATATGTATGGGTACTTAAGCATTATTTAAAGAAAAGGTAATTGCTTATAGGAAAAATCAGCTGAACACCATAAAAAATAATTGAATATGGAAAATAACATCCATTATGAAGCTGATAGTGATAAGTGGGTTCACTTGCAAAATAAATCACGTTGTTCACCAATTTGAGTGATCCTTGTAGTGTATGTTGTAGTTTGCACCATTATTACATGATTTGACCAGCAACCCATAAAAACACTGCATTTTCATAATAGGGTGAAGTATATAGACATTGATATTTGCATCAGCAGCATAGTATACAGTTTTCAGCCAAGGACATATGTACACGCAGCATCTCAGCTATCTTTTTGTCTGTGTGATCGATATTGCAGGGAATAACTTTGACGTTAGCCCCAGGTTCAAAGGTTGCGCTTGTTGGGCCAAGTGGTGGTGGTAAAGTAAGAAATATATAATTGCTTTATGTTACAAAAGAAATTGTGTTCCAACTGCTGCCTCACTTATAGCATTAACTTTTCTTTGTAGACTACAATAGCGAATTTGATTGAACGGTTTTATGACCCCCTGAAGGGAAGAATCTTGCTTAATGGAGTGCCATTGGTAGAAATATCGCATCATTATCTCCACCAGAAGGTAGTCTATGGGATTATTTATCGTGTTGTGGAACCGGTTTCATGTTATATCATGATATACTAGTTTGTTCCTTCCAATTTAATTTGTGTCAAACTGCCAATTATTAGAGCCACCAAATAGAATGATTAAACCAGTTACTATGTGCTAACAGTTAGCAATAATTTGGAGAAGTACTGGTATGAAATATGATGCTAAGGAAGTCTAAAAGTTTCAATGACCTTAAGAAAACTAAGTTCAGAGAGTATTTGAAAAGAAGAAAATTCAGGAATGTGAAACTAGATTTTGATTGGCAGGTTGAACTACGAGTAGCTTCTCGAAATATTCTACTGGCAATAGGCTGTTAATTTTCTATATTTTACAGTACTGAGAATAATTTTTGTGCTGTGTTTCTTGAGACTTTAAAGTTCAGAGAATAAGGAAATTGATTATGCTCAACTATACAGTTCTACTATTCAACATGAAAATTGTCAAGTGGTTAGAGTGGAATGGCACTCCTTGAAAACTTCTGAAGTGTATATGAGTTTTGCAGTTTATATTGAGATTATTTATTCAGCTGACCAGTAAAACTAGAGCCTGTGATGATCTTTGTTTTCCCGATGTTGACCGGCTGATTTCAGGTGAGCATAGTTAGCCAGGAGCCTGTGCTCTTTAACTGCTCCATCGAAGAAAATATTGCTTATGGATTGGAGGGCAAAGCTAGCTTTGCTGACGTTGAGAACGTAGCTGTAAGTATCTGGGCTTGTTTGGTTACACCCCTGGCAAAGCTGCTTGAGGCAGGCATCACGCTCAGGCGTCCGATTTTGGACGCCTGAGGCTGTGATCGGTGCCTGGCCGGTGACCTGCCTGCCAGGGCAGCATCCAAGCATGTAGAAACACTACTGCAATACTGCAATATTACACACCATCACTAGTTAACTTCTGTTTGCAGAAAATGGCAAATGCGCACAACTTCATATCTAGCTTTCCGGACCAGTACAAGACTGTTGTTGGAGAACGAGGGATCAGGTTATCCGGCGGGCAGAAACAGAGGATCGCCATCGCAAGAGCTTTGCTTATGAACCCGCGAGTGCTTCTCCTGGATGAAGCTACCAGTGCCCTGGATGCAGAAAGCGAATATCTTGTCCAGGTACTCCCTGCCTCTCATCTCATGAACTGATGTCAAGCCGCAGTAAACATCTCTCTTGCTGTAACTCCTTCGGTATGATGCACTATCTGTATGTGTCCATTTCTTGGAGAGCTGGAATGTGACATTGTTCTTCCGGTGCATGTGCGCAGGATGCAATGGACTCCTTGATGAAAGGGAGGACTGTCCTTGTGATAGCTCACCGGCTCTCGACCGTCAAGAGCGCCGACACCGTCGCGGTGGTTTCTGATGGCCAGATTGTGGAGAGGGGTACGCACGATGAGCTTCTCAGCCGCGATGGCATCTATACGGCCTTGGTGAAGCGACAGCTGCAAGGTCCGAAGTTTGAGGCTACCGGCAGCATTGGCGGGACAGCCGAAATAGAAGTAGTAGAACCAAGTAGCAATGGTCAATAGCATTTTCATCGGAATTCCATCTGTATTTGTATGTAACTCTTATCCTGATGTATGACACTTAAAATAATAATACCTTTAATATCACACGCTGCGATGGACCTTGCTAGATTATGTTTGTCGATTTGCCAGTCGTGACTTGAAAGATGCCGCAAAAACCTGAGAGTCCTTGGGACAAATAGATCGGGTTTTACTTTCGAAATTATAAATTACTGAATCACAAGTTTAGGGTCCCAGCTCTTCTCTTTCAAACAAACCTTTGGAAGAGGGAGTAGTGTCTCTGACAATATCAAGCCGTCTAGAACTATATTGAACTTCAACAGTGGATTAAATATCCGCCTAACCTTTGGGAATGTCTAATTTACACTAGAAATCTTTAGGCCATTTCATAATCTTCTGAATTAATTGCATTAAAGAATTGGCCGACAAAAATACCCAACGAAGATTAATCCCATTGTAGTATCATGCACATTTATTTAATATCTGATAGGAATTTTTTTATGATGTGATAAGTAATATACTAATATATTGTCCTGCACATTTAATGAAAAATCAAGTATGTTGGGTACACTCTCACAGACACAAAAACAACAATAATTGATGGCTTAATTGTAGATCACACCTCATAACTCAGTCCTAGTTAGAGTAGCAGCAATGTATTTGTATCACCTTGTACATATAGGCAGGTCCCACAGCAGGGGGTAATAGCAAAGTCATTTCCCACAATGTTGTGCCTGGTGGTGTACATATAAGGGGGCCCCACGTTGAATAAAAAAATAGCCAAACTGATCCGGCCAAAGCATCTCGCGCGCTGGGAAAGAGTAGAATGAATAGTTTATTTGTAACCTGAACAGTAGAAATGATTCTTTATTCGCTATTGCTAGGCAATATAGCAAATGCCAACTTATACATTCAATGCTATAATGACCATCCTCACAATGTTTATGTCCTCTCTATGTCCTTTATTTATTACATAATGCCATCTATATCCCTTTGTGGTTGCTCTTAGATACCCTATAAGTTTGTTTGTTGCAAAAAAAAAAAAAACCCACCCCACCCTAGCTTTGGTTGAAATAGCTATTGGTTGAGTTGAGTATTGTAGTCTGGCCGTATATCTGAGATCTCACCGCACTAGAACTCATTGTTTCAATTGTGTCTTGAACACTTACAACTACACTCAAATAGAACAAATTCAAGTGCTCAATAGTCCCACTACTACCATACGCAGGTGCACGAGCTAGAAGCCAGAGACACATTTACGTCTCATTTTTTGGTTTATTTGGAAGACATCGAAATCAAGGGCTATTCATCCAACACTAAAATGAGGAAGGATGGTTTTTGCAACAAACAAACTTATCAGGGGAGGAGAGGCAATATCAGATTAAAGCCAAGTTATAATACGGAATTTGCAATTGACCCATAAGTAGTTGTCTTTCGAGCTTCTGGGAAAAAGCATTCTAAAATGCATTGGGAGGGGTATGATCACTTCTAATATGTAATCTTGGATTTAGCGCTATGATATTAAAGATTGGGAACATTCTAAAGCCCGGTGGGATAGTTAGTAAGTTGTTATTGCATGGCATTTTTTGGCAGCACTACGCTATTAGTGTTTGAGTGGTTTGCTACTGCATTGCTTTTTTGGCAGCATCACGTCGTCAATGTTGTAGGTTTTGAAGTTGTGCATGTGTTAATGCTTTTTGACTATTGCCATCGTCCATGAGTATCCCCACGTCAAGCTCTGTTTGATTAAAGTTGCTACTGCATGGCGCTTTTAGCAGTATCGTGTCGTTTAGTATTGTCGTATTTGAAGTTGTGCATACGTCTGATACTTTTTATTGTTGTCATCATTCATGGGTATCCACACGTTCCTCTGCAATGGTGCTGCTAAATTCCTTAAGGAACAAGCACGAAGAGATTAACGAGACTTCTTTCTCTTTTGAGTCTTTTTGGCGGACTGCGCAAGATCTTTGGTCTTTCTCAGTGAAAAAAGATCTGGTTGAGTGCATATACATGTACTTTGCGGAGTGCTTATGCAGTAATTCTGTGTGAATTTAACTTGTTAGAAACCCTACGTCATGTTACATTGTTGTGTTCTGGTCATTAACCGTTGTACTTAAAGGACATATATTCCGGTGTCAGCCAGAAAAGCTGTGAAACTGGAAAACGTCACATCTGCAGACGAAAACCCAAGCTCCAAGCGAAGCACAGAGCCTTTTTTTTTTTGGACAAGTGAAGCACGAAGCCTCGGTCCGTGCGAAGGCATCGATTCGAACCCGAACCCGTCGCCTCGGTCTGCGCCGCCAGCGCGCTACATCTGCACCCAGACGAGCACGCGGGCTTTTCACGCGGACGCCATGCCTGCCGTGCACTCTGACTTGTGCCCGGACGCCTCCCTACGCTCCTGATCCTTTCCATTTTTGGGTCGCCTCAGTGCGCCAGATCCGGATGGACCCGCCGCCGGCGAAGAATCGCGCGTCGAATCGCGGGGAGCGTCGGCGGCGGCGTGCTGCTGCAGCCGCGGCGACGGGGGGCGGCCCGGACGTGCTGGCCGCGGAGCGGGCAAGCCCCGCGCCTGGGAACGCCGCAGCTGCAGCGTCGTCGTCGAGGCGCAGGAACCACCGGCGGAAGAGGCAGCGGCAGCGGCAGCGGGATCGGGCTGCCAAGGCGGCGGCGGCGGAGGTGGAGGCGTTGAAGAGTCCGGAGGCGCCTGGTTCAGGTATGCTGTCACTTCCTCGCTAGTTGATCGGCGTGCCGTTGTGGCAGCGAACCGAGCGAGCGATATTACTGCTCCATTTTTTTTTTGATCATAATATTACTGCTCCATTTTGTTTGGTGAAAAACTAACCGTCCCCTTTGTCGCGTCCACCTCGTCAGTATGATACCTTGCCGCGATGCTTTAACGTGTGAAGTGCGGTGCCGCTGCTTAAATGTTTGGATATTCTCTTACACGTTTCCAATTGTTTGAACATCGTAACTTAGATTAATTCTAGATATCCTGTATCTTTTTTTTTTCTATGAAAAGGAAGCAGGTGAACTGCCTATTCATAAAGAGAAAGGAACAGAGTACAAAAAGAAAGCCAAACATTGGAACAGATAATAACTACTCTGTAATAACTGCCGCCCTTTCAATTTTCAAACAGTGTTCCAGGTTTCTACGCAGCATTTAAAAATGGGTTAAAGTTACGTGCTGCGAGGAATAAAGAATATATTTAAGTGTGTTTTATGTTTTGTAGTATTTTCTTGAGTTTTAACTTCGGTATGGAATGTTCTATATTTCAGCAGCACTTAGAGGAGAATGCACGGGTGCTCTAGGAAACCTTCATGATATCGCTAATTGTGTGTCAGTTGTAGCCTCAGTGCAAGAAGGAGATTTATCCCTGCAATCAGGTTGTTGTTTGGAAGCAGTGGAAACTACCTCTCATGATTGTCTGGTGTTAAATGGTGCCGATGACTCTGGTTTGGTGAGAATGGTCTCTGAGGAAAACACTTCATGCCTTAGACCCATGACTAATTCAGTCTCAGTGGATAATGCAAAGACAAAAGGAGAAATTGTGAATCTGGACAGAGCCATTGATAAAAGGTGTGAACTGGGAAAGATTAATTTGGACTGCACCAGTACTGAGAGAAATGGACTGCAGGAGCAAGATGCAGCATTCTCAGAAGATAACAGCGCTAACTGCCTCAGCCCTTCCAGTTTGGCTGAGGCATATGCAGAAAAGCTCAAAAATGTATTTTCACCCAGACAATCCTTCATAAGATTTCCAAAGAAAAAGCTTCTTATCCTAGATCTTAATGGTTTACTTGCGGATATCAATCAAGACTACCACAACGCTTGCATGGCCGATGCCAAGGTTCGAGGAAAATTAGGTAAAATTCTGTATTATTGCCTATTCTTATTGTTTGCAGCAATGTTGATTTTCAATATGATGGAAGATATTAGTACACAAGCTGATATTCTTTCTATTAACAGTCTTCCGAAGACCTTACTGTGATGATTTTCTCAAATTTTGCTCCTGGAATTTCGACCTAGGTATATGGTCCTCCAGAAAAAAGTATGATCGCTTCTTATTCTTTTTCCTTCATGGCTTTCCCGTTTTAGTTTTCTTCATTACTTGGTACTTATTGTGGCATTCTAATTTGTCCAGAGAAAATGTCGCTTCAGTGGTTGATATCATTATGAGAGATTTCAAACCACGGCTATTGTTTTGTTGGGTAGGTCAACTAAAAGGTGTTTTCTTTTATTTTCTTAGTTTTTCTTTAGTATTAATTTTTTATAACTTAATATGGGCAGGACATGTCTAAATGCACATTTACTGGACACAAAACACTGGAGAACATGCACAAACCGTTAATGCTGAAGGAACTGAAGAAATTGTGGAATAAAGAAGAACCTGATCTTCCATGGAAAGTGGGGGACTACTCACCTTCAAATACATTACTTGTGGATGACTCTCCTTACAAAGCTCTGCGCAATCCTGTATTTCTTCATCCCCTTCTATGCGCCAATCTTTTCAATACATATGCTTAGATTGAATATGACACACATTCCTATCATGTCTATTTTGTGCAGCCACATACAGCAATTTTTCCTCGCCCCTACAGTTATCTGAACCGAAATGATAATTCATTGGGTATGTGCTCTTTGCTTATCATCTTTGTGATGTTCTATACTTAAATCTCTTTAACTTATTCATGCTATGTTTCGTTCCTGACAAGCAGGACCAGGTGGAGACCTTCGCATGTATCTGCAGAACCTAGCAGCTGCAGATGATGTTGAGTCTTATGTACGTAATAATCCATTCGGTCAATCTTTCATTACTGAGAGTGATCCGCATTGGAACTTCTATGCTCAAATTGCTGGCAACAGGAGCGCAGTTGCTCATAATGGGGCCTCCCCCTTAACTTGCTGTGCTTGAACTTCCCTGGACGGGGGGCAGTTCAGTCTAGTTCTACCCTGGTCATGGGTGAAGGCACTTAAGCATGTACATTCTTCAAGAAGTGCCTGTTTTCTTGCCCTGTATTGAAGATTACAGAATGTTTGTATATTGAAACTGTCGACTCTAGGAGAGCTATCAAATGAATGAATGGCGTGACAGATTCTCAGAATTTTGACCTGTGTGTAATCCCATCGTATTATTCACTTGTCTTTGCATTTCCTTTCGTTGTTTCTATCCAATTTAGTTGTTTGCTCGTTCAAGCGACGCTGTATCTAGTTGTTGAGTGAGCTGCCTCTGTTATCAGTATCAGCGCATTGTAGCGATTTTTTTAACTGTATAGTTACAAACTGTCACAGATTTTTTCCTCATTACATGACTCAGGCCTCGTCGCATACGACTCTAGGTACACCGAGGCATCCAGCAAGTTCACAGGCATATACTTAAAACTAAATTGATATGATTCTACTCTGCAAGTAGAGCACAATTTATTTATTCAACGAACCTGAGCACATCCAATGAAAGAAAAAAAAAAAAGTAAAATGCAACGGAGGTCCATCAACTTGTTAGAAGGTGTCACTTAGGTCCATTAATTCTCAAAGTGCATTTTTGGATCCACGAACATTTTAAGTCATTCACCGTAGGTCCATGACCCTCCAAATGAGCAGCTACAGATGACGTGGCATGCTGACTGGGATCTTCTCCTTCATCCCTCACCATCTCAATCTGTCTTTTGGCTGGAGCATTTTGTCAAACACGTTCTGGGTGAGATGAGCACACGATGCGGGACGCCGAGCAAAGTCGCCAGCCTTGATGAAGAAGGCCACGAGTTAGTGGCATCTAAAACCATGCTGACTTGCCAAGATGATGGCGATAGCGACAGCTGCTGCCGAGATGACGCGGCGCTGGCGGCACATCATCCTCGCCGGTGGCTGCCAGCGATGGCCAAACTTGTGGTGGTCTAAAGCGCTCACAACATGTTCGATAAAATGTGTGAGGATGATGGAGAGAGAAAACATCCGGTCAGCGTGCCACGTCATCTCTAGCTGCACACGTGGAGGGTTATGGACCTGCAGTGAACGACTTAAAAAGTTCATGGACCAAAAAAATACACTTTAAAAGTTAATGAACCTAAATGACACATCCTTACAAGTTGATGGACCTCTGGTGCATTTTACTAAAAAAACGAAAAAAGGAACCCAACACCACGCCAGCAAATACCCTAATCCTTAGGGAGCGTGTATTGGGCCTTAAAACCAGTAGAGCCAGCAGTCCAGCCCAACACCACGCCAGCAAATACCCTAATCGACGAGGCTTATAAATAAGAAACCCTAGGGCCGCGCCTCCACTTCATTCCGCCTCCACCCTCCAACTCCAAACCCTTAGCGCCGCCGCCGCCCAGGTAAGCGGAAGAAGGCCCGGCGCGATGGTGTCCGGCTCCGGTTTGTCCGTTTGCCGCAATGCTTTGATGTGTGAATTGCGGTGGTACTGCTTAAATGTTTGGATATTCTCTTACATGTTTGCAATCGTTTGAACATCGTAACTTAGATTAATTCTAGATATCTTTTGTCCTTTTTCTATGAAAAGGAGGCAGGTGAACTGCCTATTCATTAAGAGAAAGGAACAGAGTACAAAAAAAATCCAAACATTGGAACAGAGAATAAAGACTCGTAATAACTGCCGCCCTTTCAAACGGGATTCCAGGTTTCTACGCAGCATATTAAAAACGGTTAAAGCTACGTGCTGCGAGGAAGAAAGAATATATATAAGTGTGTGTTATGTTTTGCAGTACTTTCTTGAGTTTTAACTTCAGTATGGAATGTTCTATATTTCAGCAGCACTTGGAGACTGCACCGGTGCTCTAGGAGACCTTCATGATATCGCTAATTGTGTGTCAGTTGTAGCCTCAGTGCTAGGTGATTCATCCCTGCAATCAGGTTGTTGTTTGGAAGCAATGGAAACTACCTCTCAGGATTGTCCTGTGTTAAATGGTGCCGATGACTCTGGTTTGGTGACAATAGTCTCTGAGAAAAATACTACATGCCTTAGACCCATGACTAATTCAGTCCCAGTGGACAACGCAAAGACAAGAGGAGAAATTGTGAATCTGGACAAAGCCATTGATAAAAGGTGTGAAGTGGGAATGATTAATTTGGACTGCACCAGTACTGAGAGAAATGGACTGCAGGAGCAAGATGCAGCATTCTCAGAAAATAACAACGCTAACTGCCTAAGCCCTTTCAGTTTGGCTGAGGCATGTGCAGAAAAGCTCAAAATTGTATTTTCGCCCAGACGATCCTGCGTAAGATTTCCAAAGAAAAAGCTTCTTATACTAGATCTTAATGGTTTACTTGCGGATATCAATCAAGACTACCACAATGCTTGCATGGCCGATGCCAAGGTTCGAGGAAAATTAGGTAAAATTCTTTATTATTGCCTATTCTTATTGTTTGCAGCAATGTTGATTTTCAATGTTATGGAAGATATTAGTACAAGCTGATATTCTTTCTATTAACAGTCTTCCGAAGACCTTACTGTGATGATTTTCTCAAATTTTGCTCCTGGAATTTCGACCTAGGTATATGGTCCTCCAGAAAAAAGTATGACCACTTCTTATTCTTTTTCCTTCACGGCTTTCCTGTTTTTATTTTCTTCATTACTTGGTATTTATTGTGGCATTCTAATTTGTTCAGAGAAAATGTTGCTTCAGTGGTTGATATCGTTATGAGAGATTTCAAACCACGCCTATTGTTTTGTTGGGTAGGTCAACTAAAAGGTTTTTGCTCTCATTTTCTTAGTTTTTCTTTAGTATTATAATTTTTTATAACTTAATATGGGCAGGACATGTCTAAATGCACATTTACTGGACACAAAACACTGGAGAACATGCACAAACCGTTAATGCTGAAGGAACTGAAGAAATTGTGGAATAAAGAAGAACCTGATCTTCCATGGGAAGAGGGGGACTACTCACCTTCAAATACATTACTTGTGGATGATTCTCCTTACAAAGCTCTGCGCAATCCAGTATTTCTCCACCCCCTTCTACGCGCCAATCTTTTCAATACGTACGCTTAGATTGAATATGACACGCACTCCTTCATGTCTATTTTGTGCAGCCACATACAGCAATTTTTCCTCGCCCCTACAGTTATCTGAACCGAAATGATAATTCATTGGGTATGTGCTCTTTGCTTATCATCTTTGTGATGTTCTATACTTAAATCTCTTTAACTTATTCATGCTATGTTTCGTTCCTGACAAGCAGGACCAGGTGGAGACCTTCGCATGTATCTGCAGAACCTAGCAGCTGCAGATGATGTTGAGTCTTATGTACGTAATAATCCATTCGGTCAATCTTTCATTACTGAGAGTGATCCGCATTGGAACTTCTATGCTCAAATTGCTGGCAACAGGAGCGCAGTTGCTCATAATGGGGCCTCCCCCTTAACTTGCTGTGCTTGAACTTCCCTGGACGGGGGGCAGTTCAGTCTAGTTCTACCCTGGTCATGGGTGAAGGCACTTAAGCATGTACATTCTTCAAGAAGTGCCTGTTTTCTTGCCCTGTATTGAAGATTACAGAATGTTTGTATATTGAAACTGTCGACTCTAGGAGAGCTATCAAATGAATGAATGGCGTGACAGATTCTCAGAATTTTGACCTGTGTGTAATCCCATCGTATTATTCACTTGTCTTTGCATTTCCTTTCGTTGTTTCTATCCAATTTAGTTGTTTGCTCGTTCAAGCGACGCTGTATCTAGTTGTTGAGTGAGCTGCCTCTGTTATCAGTATCAGCGCATTGTAGCGATTTTTTTAACTGTATAGTTACAAACTGTCACAGATTTTTTCCTCATTACATGACTCAGGCCTCGTCGCATACGACTCTAGGTACACCGAGGCATCCAGCAAGTTCACAGGCATATACTTAAAACTAAATTGATATGATTCTACTCTGCAAGTAGAGCACAATTTATTTATTCAACGAACCTGAGCACATCCAATGAAAGAAAAAAAAAAAAGTAAAATGCAACGGAGGTCCATCAACTTGTTAGAAGGTGTCACTTAGGTCCATTAATTCTCAAAGTGCATTTTTGGATCCACGAACATTTTAAGTCATTCACCGTAGGTCCATGACCCTCCAAATGAGCAGCTACAGATGACGTGGCATGCTGACTGGGATCTTCTCCTTCATCCCTCACCATCTCAATCTGTCTTTTGGCTGGAGCATTTTGTCAAACACGTTCTGGGTGAGATGAGCACACGATGCGGGACGCCGAGCAAAGTCGCCAGCCTTGATGAAGAAGGCCACGAGTTAGTGGCATCTAAAACCATGCTGACTTGCCAAGATGATGGCGATAGCGACAGCTGCTGCCGAGATGACGCGGCGCTGGCGGCACATCATCCTCGCCGGTGGCTGCCAGCGATGGCCAAACTTGTGGTGGTCTAAAGCGCTCACAACATGTTCGATAAAATGTGTGAGGATGATGGAGAGAGAAAACATCCGGTCAGCGTGCCACGTCATCTCTAGCTGCACACGTGGAGGGTTATGGACCTGCAGTGAACGACTTAAAAAGTTCATGGACCAAAAAAATACACTTTAAAAGTTAATGAACCTAAATGACACATCCTTACAAGTTGATGGACCTCTGGTGCATTTTACTAAAAAAACGAAAAAAGGAACCCAACACCACGCCAGCAAATACCCTAATCCTTAGGGAGCGTGTATTGGGCCTTAAAACCAGTAGAGCCAGCAGTCCAGCCCAACACCACGCCAGCAAATACCCTAATCGACGAGGCTTATAAATAAGAAACCCTAGGGCCGCGCCTCCACTTCATTCCGCCTCCACCCTCCAACTCCAAACCCTTAGCGCCGCCGCCGCCCAGGTAAGCGGAAGAAGGCCCGGCGCGATGGTGTCCGGCTCCGGTTTGTCCGTGCGCCGCATCGTGGTGGACGCGCGCCACCACATGCTCGGCCGCCTGTCCTCCATCATCGCCAAGGAGCTGCTCAACGGGCAGAAGGTCGTGGTGGTCCGCTGCGAGGAGATCTGCATGTCCGGTGGCCTCGTCCGCCAGAAGATGAAGTACCTCCGCTTCCTCCGCAAGAGGATGAACACCAAGCCGTCCCACGGGCCCATCCACTTCCGCTCCCCTGCCAAGATCCTCTGGCGCACCATCCGCGGGTACGAGATTTTTCGCTTGGATTCGTCCTCCCTAGGCTTCGTTCCTGCCATTTTTAGGTTACTAATCTATTTGCTGCGTCGGTTTGTCAGTATGATCCCGCACAAGACCAAGAGGGGAGAGGCAGCTCTCGCCAGGCTCAAGACCTACGAGGGAGTCCCGCCGCCATACGACAGGACCAAGCGCATGGTCATCCCTGACGCTCTCAAGTACGTGCTGTTCAAATATTCTTTATATGGATCTGTGATTGTTTAGTGTTTTGAGTGCTTGGATTGATGGTGTTGCTCTGTTCTTACAGGGTTCTGAGGCTGCAGCCTGGCCACAAGTACTGCCTTCTCGGCGAGCTCTCCAAGGAGGTCGGATGGAACTACCACGAAACCATCAAGGTAAGTTACCCCCTCCGCTGTTTTTTTTTTTGCTCTTCTAGATCATCAGACACGAACTATGTACCTATCACGTGATGATGAGTGCGTTAATGTGGTATGATGCTAATGAAATCTACTCTAGAGTTGAACTGCTCCCAAACAGTTAGTCGTGTAGTAGTTTTTAATGTGGTGCAACGTCTTAAGAGAATTGGCTCCTAGTTTTGAATTCAGTTGTTGAAATGTGCATGATTCTGAGTGACGAAGAAAATCAATCGGATTCCCACTGATTATTCAATATGATTTTATCAACCAGCTACTTCTGACAGAATCATGCCATTTTTTATAGATATGTTTATTGTTACAATGCATTGAGTTTTATGATGCTATGGTTGATAATGGATACGCCCTTTTGTTTCGGTGATTGGCTGTGTTTTGGTTTCATTGTGAGAAGGCGTACGGTTTCATTTTTACATTCATTTCTGTTTGATGAGCCTGTGATGTGATCAAAATATTTGCTACTCTTGATGGGTGTTCCCATTTGATGATCATAACCACCAAGATCTCTGAGGCCTGATATTGGATGAATTGATTGTGTTAATACATTTGATTAATTAGATATTTATATTTGCATTGTCTGATTCTGAGAGCAAGTTAATGCATTTTATTTTAAATTGCGTAGTTGTATGGTCTGTTGATCATTGTGTCGTTCTTTTGTTCTTTCAGGAGCTTGAGGAGAAGAGGAAGGAGAAGGCCAAGGTTGCCTATGAGAGGAGGAAGCAACTGGCGAAGCTGCGGGTCAAGGCCGAGAAGGCTGCCGACGAGAAGCTGGGATCTCAGCTGGAGATTCTTGCCCCGATCAAATACTAAGAAGCCTGTGCTTTCGTGCATTATCAGTTTTGTGGAACATCTGCCCCCTTATTTCAAGTAGCTTGGTAATACTGTTGTGACAGTGAAATCTTTGTGAACCGTGTTATCTATAACCATCTGGTACTCTGGTTTGAAAATTTTCTAGTGGATGAATGAACTATTTCGTTTGTCAAATGTGTCTCAAGAGTCTGGTGCCCTTTATATGGTTTCAAATCAAGCCATTGTTTCTTTTATTAAGCTTGGTTCGTTATGAATTAGTGTGGAACGGCAAGACGTCTTGCGATAAGTTCGCGTTGTTAGTAGCGGTTGATTCGGCGAGCGCTCACGTTTGTTGGTCGCAAACTGTCACTAGGAATTATGATCTTGTATGTCTGGCTTCAAAAAGAGCGTACACACGCGCTTTGCAGTCCCCGGTGCTGAAGCTCATAGCATAGCGGCAGGTTAACATGTAATCGAGGCGCCGTTGTGAATTTCGTTCAGAACATAAGCAAATCAGGTTCGGAACCGAGGGCGGCAAAATATCCGTTGATCACCTGCGTTTTACTATGAGGCGCTGTTCTGAAATTCGTTCGGGCTTGCTAATTCTCAGCTCGCCATCTACAGGCTTTCTCCTCCGTGTTGAGAACATTAATACATCGGAGACGTGATCCGGCATCAACTTCACTTTGCAGGCAAGTCGCTGCGCACCGTGTCGTGCCCATTGCCAAACCTTTGCCGCTCTGCTGCGTCCGCAACCACAACCGCCGGATACGAGCCGCCCCTCCAAGTTGAGGTCCTGTGTCCCGTCGGCCGTCGGCGGTCTCTGGGAGATGAGGACATGTTTGCCGATGGTACTGCTTACCGCTTCGTCCATGACTGCACAACCGTCGCTCCGTACTACATCAGGGCTCCGCGCCACATGATGTGTGAACCTGGCTAATTAAGCGTTGATGCTTTGTTGTTTCAAGTCACAAAGACGCCAGAAAAGAGCCAAGCAGATTCAGGTCCTACGTGTTCCACTAACGTGCTAGCCATACATGTGCTGACCTTGTTATCAACTCTGCCCCGGACGAACGCGCGCGGGGCAGCACGCCTCCATACCATAAACTCGCAAAAGGCACGGCGCGCACCACGCAGGGACACACCCACATGGACGCATGGTCAGGCAGCCACAGCGCCACGCGACGGTGATCCCGAGCGAAGACGGTGGCGCGTTGCGCTCGACGGGGACGCTATTGCCCTCGTTTCGTTTCGCTCGCCCGGTGACAGCTTGCCCACACACTTCCGGTTCAATTTCATCATCAGAACGAGCTAGTAGCAAGCGGTACTTGCTTCGATTCTTCGAATCATTTTCCCTTCAAGGAAGCCAGGTATGGGGTGCAGGTAAAAGATGCTGGCATCTAGTTCACCTTTGACAGTTCCTTTTTCCGAGAACGTGCATTAAGAAGAAGTGGGACTACAACGCAACGCTAGGGGTCGACCCAAGACGAGTCCACCTCCATTCTCACCGTACATCTACATCGTTTATATTACATAGAACACCCAAACTCGACCGCCTAACCTTCCCCTAGCTCTAATCCTGCTAGCCATAATGTAAACTAAGACGCGACAAATTCTGGTTGCCTGAGTCGATCGATCCAAAGCTTCATCTCCTCCTTGATGCTGTTTACTAACTGATGTGGCAGGATGCTCTTCCGATTGGATACCCTATCGTTAGGCAGGCATCCAAATGCGGCAGGCAGTTAGGCAGAGCTAGAAGGACAGTAATAACTGCGGCTAAACTCAACTCAACGTCGCTCGCAGCTCTCATGTGCAGACCCTGTACCGTACGTGCACGGCACCACGCCGGCGGCGTCCGGTGCCCGTGGCTTCCGTTCCCGAAGAGAGAACCCAAATCATCGTGTGCTAGTTGGTGTTGGCGCGTTGGCTGCATCCTGCTTCTGGGTGAGCTCAAGTGGTGCCGAAACTTCTTTACGACACGGCAATCGCATCGATCGTGCATGTACGTCACGGTGACCGCGTCATGGACATCAGCGATTCGGTTCATGTTCGTGACGAAGTGTGGCAAGCAGATTTACGCGCGTACGAGTTCGCCTCTACACCGCCCACCGCTCCACGGCAAGTCGCTGCAGGCCTGCAGCTCATCAGCTTTCCCACATACTTTCGGTTCAATTTCAACATCAGAACGAGATAGTAGCAAGCGGTACTTGCTTGAAAACATTTTCCCTTCAAGGAAACCAAGTATGGGGTCCAGGTAAAAGATGGTGGCATCTAGGTCACGTTTAGCCTTGACAGTTCGTTCCCAGCCATCCAAATGCGGCAGGCAGTTAGGCAGAGCTAGAAGGACAGTAATAACTGCGGCTAAACTCAACTCAACGTCGCTCGCAGCTCTCATGTGCAGACCCTGTACCGTACGTGCACGGCACCACGCCGGCGGCGTCCGGTGCCCGTGGCTTCCGTTCCCGAAGAGAGAACCCAAATCATCGTGTGCTAGTTGGTGTTGGCGCGTTGGCTGCATCCTGCTTCTGGGTGAGCTCAAGTGGTGCCGAAACTTCTTTACGACACGGCAATCGCATCGATCGTGCATGTACGTCACGGTGACCGCGTCATGGACATCAGCGATTCGGTTCATGTTCGTGACGAAGTGTGGCAAGCAGATTTACGCGCGTACGAGTTCGCCTCTACACCGCCCACCGCTCCACGGCAAGTCGCTGCAGGCCTGCAGCTCATCCCGATGGCCATGTGAAGCGCCAACTCGCACGTCAAAAGCACTGCCGAACCGCCCAAACGCCGGAACACCTCGACTCGACACGTCCACCTTCGAAAGCTTGGAGAGGCCGGGCAGGCAGTGCACTCGAATTCCAGGCACTACACAAAGGCATCATGCCCCCAGCCAAGTCGTCACCGCCGTTCTCGCGAAAGCCGGAGCGCGCCGCGCCAGTTGGGGACGTGGGCGTAGGCAAGGCCGCTCGCTCGCTAGCCTTGGCGCGAAAAGGCAAAGCGGATAGGCGCTAAAACTTTACTACTACATGATCCCGAGCCGATTTGACTCGACGCCCCCGTCGCCCGAGCCGAGCACGTTACCCCGGCCGCCGCGT
>LAPY01001874.1:6254-19777 GCA_000970635.1 Eragrostis tef | reverse complement strand
CGCTGGCCCGGGCCTGCCACGCCAGGAACCCCACGAACGCGAGCGATGGAAGCATCACCGCCAGGCTGTACAGCACGCCGTGGCACTCGGACACCCACCACATCGGCCCTGGCGACCCGGCGACGCCCGATGACGAGTTTCCCTCCGGCGCCACCGCCAGCGCCATCGCGCCCTCCTCGAGCAGCCCCCGCATCTCCGTCGCCTGCCTGCCGGGGGAAGGAGAGGGGCGGTGGCAGGCTGCTAGGGTTTGGGTTCCAGGGATTTAGGATCGCGCGGAGATCGATTGCTCAAGCGGTAAGATTCCGCTGGCTCGTGGGTGGAGGGTGCGTCAAAAGGCGGAGGAGGAAGAGGACGGCGAGAAGACGGAAGTGCACGCTAACGGCTTGTGGCTGTGGGCTTTGGAAGGGCCCACCTATGACGTCGTTGGACGGCCCAACTGAATTGTGCGATCGTATTTTTTTTTAGTATTTTGCAAAATGTTCTTCCCAACCGACGTATGACGCAGGACGCTGGACTGGTACATAATGTGTTTTCCTCTTTCTCCAAGGTGTTTTGCCAAAAAAAAACTCGTCTTCGACTTGTTGAATCATTGAGTGGCTTTTGCTTCATTGAAAAGCATGTCAAGAAAAAGCCCCCGTCGGCGGAGTTAACAGGCAAATATACCTTCAACTGAATGTAACCAGGAGAACGAACCTCGTCCTCTGCATTACCAAGGTCCACTCTTCCATGAGCATTATCATCCAACAAGAAGCTGGAAAGAAACGGACCAACCTGCAAGTTACGCGCAGCTAACGCAGCCAGTAGTAATCCTCACTTCTTTACTAACCACTTGGTGGCAAACTGACATTGCTCCTAGCTTCCTACATCTCATTCCCGAGTTCACGATAAGTTACATCACCATGCTCCTAAAATTCACCCGAGAAGTTGCACCTAATCTCCTAACAAAAGAAGCCGAGAAGGCACCTGAAATGACAGTACACTATGATTCTATATATTCCTACTACTACGCAGTCCAGCATTGCGCGTCTTGCCCCAATGCACGGCTGCTGAAACCTAGGAGAACTAGGGAGGATCTGTTAATTGGTACTGAACAGGTCTAGTTCAGTAAGCGGCACTTAATACCACACAGCAAGTCTACTGGCACACCAGCAGCTTCGACATGTCTCTTGATGGTCGTGGCGTAGGGGTTGGGCCCGGAATTGGAGGAATCACCGCTATATGCAAAAGCATATCCACGCGACGTCGCAAGACGATGGAGAATGGACCACCGTTCCAGTTGCTGCACATCTGTTTCCAGCTCACGTAGTGTTGTTGCCTTCTCAGCCCTGAGGTAAACAAGAATATTCATAAGAGCGACTAATCAAGAAAGTACGGGAGCATCGTTATTATTGTATTGATAAAAATCAAAATGAAACTGTGGATCCACAGATGCATATTTGCTAGCTGGTTCCGATAAATTTTTGAATAGCTCAAATGCTAAAGCACGTCATAGTAATAATAATATTAAATATAAAATAATAAAGGCTAAACCATGCCAGTTGAAGTTCCATCATTGGTATATCATACCTTAACAACAAACTTTCAAGCTCGCCAAACCTCCCCGCAAAGGTTTCAAGAACTTCTGATAGGATTTCAGAGTCTTCCTTCACAGAAGTGCTGGTCTGATTTGGTAGCCTGGTCAAATACCACAAGATGAGACTGTAATGACCAATACAAGATTGGTTTAGAGCTAAATCTTCGTACGCACTAGAAATAAATTAGTTGTGGGTTATGACATAGTTATGGTCACATAGACTACATCAAGTGATTTCTTATCGAGTCTATATGTAACTCCTAACACTAAAAATACTTACATGTTGTCATTCCCATAGGATAGAACAGCATCGCATGCATCACTGAGAACTTGTTTTGAAAGATGGTATATAATGGTTTCACTGGAATTATTAACATTTGCCGCAAGCAATTTAGCTGGCAACACAGGAAGGATATACTGCATCAGGGTAGTTGTCAAAACAAGTCTTTTGTGAGCTCGAGTCCCAAGTCTGGTAATTGTCATCGTTTTGTTCTCACCATCTACCTGCTATACATTGTAAGCATGTAAGAGCAGGAAAAATTGATTTGCGCATTAGTAAGGGTTCTAACAGAACATGGAGAAATCATACAACCTTCTCAACCAATCTTTTGGTGGCACGAGCCCAGTCCAGCTCAGCTGTTCTCAGTCTGGGTGTTCTACAGTGAAAAGACAACAAACATCAGCCTCTTAAAAACATGTATGCCAACTCAAAAGGAGTAGCATAAACATTTCTACGAAAAGGGCAAGGCCATTTTAAACTCTCTACTGCATTTTCATAGAATGGCAAGTTCTAAATCACCTTGTACGCTGCATGCTCCCACGTCTGATCATGACTTGCGCATGCCATGATAATAGACCTTTTGTTGCCCTTTTCCGCTTTTTTTGCCTTGAAAATACCAATCCATTAAACCTATCTGCGTGCGAAACACTCAAGTTCAAAGGTTTGCTAGCCGAGGACACAGTACTTTGCTTAGGACCAACAACCTGGCTGTTATCCACTTTAACACAGATATTTGCAGGAGCATTCTGTTCAAAAGACTTGGGATGGAGGATGCCACTGCATTCAGAATTATCAAAACCCTGGTGATTCTGCGTTGTATTGTGTGCTGCTGTCAGTTCAACCTTGTTAAACTCTGTCCCTCCAATACATGATGAGCTGGGATCCACAGACGTACTTAGAGCAGGCCCTTGAACATGAGCAATCTTTGTCACGGGTAGCTGCAGGCCTGAGTGTCCAGTATGGTTTGAAGTATCTACTCCAATGGAGCAATCTTCCATCATCCCAGGTTTTGCTGTCTGTACAGCTTTCGCCAATGCTCCATCAGTACATATGTAAGCCCCTTCTGGACAAGATTGACCATCCAAACTGGTAGTGAACTCTAGGTACGGATTACCAACATTGTCAGTCATTTGCACACCAGTATCACTAGTGACACTCTGTTGTTTCTGAACTAAGGTATTGTTATTTGCAGCCATCAACTGATCTTTACTATTTGCTCCCGGGCTAAATATTGAATTGGGCTCACTGATACTTTTGTGACAATCCTCTAACAGCAATCCAGAACTTGATATGTTTTGCCACTGAGGTGATGAAGAGTAAAGTAATCCACATGTTTGAGAAGTAGATTGATACTGTTCAGGATAAGATGATCCATCAGATATAGCTGACCCGGGGCCCCCAGATTGCATATATGGAACAGCATTGCTAAAGCATGTAGGAGAAACACTTTCATGTAGTTCGACCTTTTTATCAAGACTGACGGAAGTTTCACTGCATTTTAACACATACTATTAGATATTTAGATTACGATACAAAAATACCAAATTGTGCAAAAAAAATGCATCAGAACAGATAGAATATTAGGATCTCAAGAAAAGAAAAAACAGATAGAATATTAGACTCAACAGAGGCAGTGTGGACTATGTGCCAGTCTTAGTGCTCCTGTAAGCCAATATGGCCCAATCTAACTAGAAATAGCACCTGTCATTACCAAACAAGTATCTGGCCGGCATCTTTTTGTTACGCAGCATGAATCTAGCTAATCAAAAGTTACGGCCATTATTATAGGTGTTGCAGACACCATCAAGCCATTTTTACGAAGAACCAATGTTAGTGTATTGTACCACCGACTAATAATTTGTATCTATAAGTAGCAATGGTATAGGTTTTGTCCATTTTCTTACTTTTCTACAGGGGGTTCGAGCGGAAAGCACTCTATGCAAGCAAAAGTTGAAAACTCCAAGTTACTATAAAATGCTGAAATCAATACTTTAAAAAGTAGATATAAGGAAATTACACCAGTCCAGTTTACCTTAGCCCGAATATTTCATATGTTTGTGAAAAGGAATCGGTTGAAACACCAAATGAATTTAGTAGCGAATCAATTTCCATTTGCTCTTCACATTCATACAAGTCGTGTGATGTTTTCGAGCCACTGTTCACAGATCCATCTCCACTGTTTACAAATGAATTTGACAGTTGATGGTGTATAGTATCTTGTCTGTCCAGGGTACTAGGCATGAAATCAGAAGATTCCAAGAGACCAGGATTTGTGTCCCATTCAGCAGAATGAATTACATCCCTAGGTTCATAAACATGGCTTTTAGTGGGCCCTTCCTGATGGGGCACTTCAAGCTTAAAAGATGATATCTGCTGCTCATTGTTGTTCATGCTATGTGTGGGATCAACGAAATTCTGTAAGCCACAAGCAGGGGAGGCGGTGGTGACCTCAGCATCTCCAGGAAAAGGCAAAAAATTTGAAGTGAAAGATGGGCTTGCTAAAGAGCCGTTGTCCCAAACAATTTGATTTTGCAAGGTATTTCCACCTGAAAGTTCTGCATGATTGAAACTCAAGTCACTGCACTCTTCGATGAGTCCATTGTCACTGTTGGATGATTCCAAGGCCTGTTGCATTTGCATAAGAGCAGCCCAAGTCCCATCCTTCGTGTCCGAAATGCAGTTCTTGCTTTGCACAGGACTACTATACGGGTAACTCCCAAATCCTGTGCTACAACTACTTCCAAACGAGATAGCTCTATCATCTTTATCGTAGGAAGTTATTTCTTCTATGTGATCAAGACAGGATGCATTAGAAGGTTGACTCCGGTGGGCGATATTTACGTTGACATTTTGTGTCTGCGTTCCTTCATACTCGCCAGGCTGAGCCCCCCAAAAGTGGTCAGACTGTTTATATCCTCCGAGGGCAGCAGAATCAGAGTTCAGAACAAATTCTGGAGCACTTGCTGCAAAACCTTGGGCTTCAAATCCCTGCCTCGAACCTGAATAACCATACTGTAAAGCTCGGTTATAAAACTCCTGATTAGCATCTTGTGGAAAACCGAATGCACTAGGGTCGACTGACAAATCTTTTGCACCGGATACATCTACATTTGTTAACATTTCGGCACAATTGCTAGATTGGGGCTGCAACTGCGGGTATCTCGCCCCCCAGAAACTGGAAACAGGAGTGGCGTTCATCTTTCATCAGCATCTGCAGGCGATCGAATCAAAACATTCAGACTTCTTAGTTAGAACAGAACTTAGAAGTAAGCAGCTAATCAAAGCTTGCAATCGTGACACTCAACTCAAATAACTCATTATCAGCTTATTTCACCCAAAAATCTCCTGGTATGCATCTACTAAATCCTAGGGACAAAAGGGGAAAAAAAGAAACAAATGAAGAGGAGCAAGCTAAGAGCTATACTGCTACAGCGTAGGGCATCCGCCATCCCCAATCCCAAGCTTAGCAACACATCAGGTAAATCCCTTGAGCTAGAAAACCCACGCGGACATCAACATTCGCACAGATGAACTAACATCTAACAGCCTTGAAGCTCCGGAAGACGGCTTGCTAAGCTGCTAATCAGCCTCTGAATCGCTAGCTCAGCAACCGACCAAATTAACCGAATACGGCGACCTGGAGCAAGGCCTTACCAGAAATCGGCGAGGGGAACCGGCGAACGGCAGATGGAGGCTCTACGGCCAGCTCCTGGAATCCCCTCCCGGCCGCGGGGTTAGGGTTTTGGAGCTGGAAACGAAGCAGCCAAGGAGAGCAGCAGTGAAGGGGGCAGCAGTGTGAACGAGGAAGTTGCCTGCCGACCCGCGTGCTTTGACTTGTCTCATCAGTATTCGGCGACCAGGCGGTGGGGGCCGACAGCTGGGCCGTACTGAGCCCGGCCCAGTAGTAACCCAATTTTTTTTTAGTGAAAATTCAGAACTCGTCCTTGGTTTCTCCTCTCTCTGTTTCTTCTCTCTCTCTCTCTCTCCCTCTCGATTTTCATTCGGGTTCGGAATCTCTATAGCGAGAGAGATGAAGGAGTCGAGGCGAAAGCCGTACGCGCCGCCGAAGCTGTCGCCGCAGGACCTGCCCATCGACTACGCTGGCTTCCTCGCCGTCGTCTTCGGCGTCATCGGCGTCATGCTCCGCGTACGTAGCGATCTCGCGATGCACTCGCGTCTATCTTTCTACACACCACACGTACTCATTTACTCGGTTCACCTCTCCTCTCCGATCTGAGTGTCATATTCCGAGTGATGTGTAGATCTGAGGAGTTAGTGGTCGATTCTGTTCGGTCCCTGGTGATTTCTTCGTCGCCTTGTGAGTTGTGAGCGATGTGTAGTGATGCTGTGTTAAGGTTCACTGGGTCGGGCGCTGCTGCGATTTGGTTCTGTTGTGTTAGATGCATGTGGAATTTGACTGGTATGTGCTTGCAGTACAAGGCGTGCTCATGGATCGCGATCATCTTCTGCGCGCAGTCGCTGGCGAACATGAAGAACTTCGAGAATGATCTCAAGCAGGTTTCCATGGCTTTCATGTGAGTTTTCTTTACAGACTTGGGGTGTTTGCTTGGAACTATGAGTTTGGCTGCTGTATAGTTGAAATTCTAGAGATTTGCACATTTGCTTCCTTAGTAGGAGTATGTGACTTGCCTCTGATTTCTTAATCACACTAAAAGTTGGCAAAGATATGGACCAATTCAGGAGCTCATCTAGTACTTGTTTGTGTACTGAAATAAGCTGATAAAATTTTGTATGCAGTGTGTGCTCAAATTGTGCAATTAACCAATGGTTTATCTAGTTTTCCCCTTCTCTGGTTGTTGCTCTAGGAGCTCCACGATTTGTGGGTTTTTTTTTAACACATGTTTGATGCGTGCCCTAGTTAAGTAAGAATAACATCTAGCTGTGTTACACTGCTTCTTGTTGGGAGTTTGTGGTGGAAGTTAATATGTTATTTTACGCATATTTGTGCAAACACAAGCACTTCCACTGTTACTGCTATTAAGCTGCTTAGCTTTGATCTCGCAACTACTCTGAATAACAGCCTTTGTCATTCTTACAAGTGTAACACTCTAGTGCCTTTAGAGGCAAGGTATGGCATATCTGGGGATCAAGGCTTATGGTAGCCATGCCTCAACTTGTCATTTCTATTCTGAGATCTAAAACCTGTGTACCTCCAGCATCAAATCTTGAGTTGTCTTTTCATAAATCATTATGGTCTCCAAAACACTTCAACTACCAATTTCGAATACATACATATTCATTTCCCCCACAAAAAAAAGAATACATACATATTCATACCATTTTCGTATAGCTGATCTAAATATTCACAAAGATATTGTTGGTCAAATCAAATATTGAATGTCCGCATTCTGACACTTATTTTCGACCTTGAAGAATAGTTATCACCATATGAACACTATGGATAAATTGGCACATGATGGAACATTACAGATTATTAATTAGAATAGTCATCAGATTTTGTGAATTGGCTATATGGATATAATCTATTGTGCAGTCTAAACTGTTGATGAAATGCTTTGATAGGGAAGGAGGTTTTAACCAAGTTGCTGCTGATTTGCTCAAAGTTGATAGAAATGCAATATTGTTGCTGTGCTAGTCACTCTTGTCTATCATATTATAGACTGCAGTGCTGCTTATCTAATACCGGTACAAGTTAATTAGAGGAATCGAAAGGGATATTTGAGAGGGAGCTTGATTCTTCGTATATTATCCACATAGTTTCTAAGGCGGTGACGTTCTGCGGCGACCAGGGGGAGCCTTACCGCCAGTGGCGGAACTTTTCTCTCGATAGGACTAGGGCTACTAACTCCGGCTCAAGACCATTACTATTGCCCGGCAATCTTATAAAAATAAAGCAAGAAATTTAACACTCAAATGATAATTTGGTTTCATTCACACACTTAACAGAATCAGCATAGTTGAAAAAATAAAGCGAGACCACTACTTCTGCTAATTGTATTCACCTATGCAATACAAAACATAGATAACAGAAACTGAATCGAACTTCTTGAGCCAAGCAAACACTAGTCACATATGCCTGCAGCCGTTTGAACTCGCTGGACTTGTGCACGCAAAGCTCGGTCTGTTCAGATGAGCAGGTACTAGTGGGCAGCGCAATCGGCAGAGACAACACAAGCGGCGGCGGAGGCTCAGGAGCAGCGTTCGCAGCGGGAGCGACGGAGACGCGCAGCATGCGCAGATGGGCTCGGTCTCGCCGTCCGCCGCCTTGATTCCATGAACGCTCAGTTGTGATTCGATGCTATAGGTTGGGCCAGTAGATGGACCCTAATATGAGTTTTTTTTTTTTTTTGGCCAAGACTAGGGCCATGGCCCTAGTGGCCCTCAATGTAGTTCCGCCACTGCTTACCGCCTAGGTGACACAAGCCTATGGTGTCCCTGCGTTGACGTCTAGGCGATGGCTTGCAAACATATATTATGTATTGAAATAATCTTTTGCTGTTACTGTTGCTAATTGGCCAGACCTGACAAAGTGTAGTTGATAAGTAGAGAAACTAAAGATAAAGATTGGCATGTTGTGACACTGTTGAAACTGTAGACTATATACACCTAACAGTATAAGATACAAAAGGACATACATAGCACAATGCTTTGTTTTTTCAGAAACAGATCCTCACCTGCTCATCTACAAAAACTGGGATCAATACACTAATCTTTCCCCAATCTAATTGTAATGCCATGTTAGCAAAGTGAGAAATTAGTTATGTACTCCCTCTGTTTAAAAATATTTTCTCATCCCCTTGGGATCGAAGTGCATACCTAATGGCTAATGTTGTCCATTTTAAGAGTGCAAATACATAGCTATCATAATATCCGACTACATTGATGTGAAGGAGGTTGAGTGGTTGTACCATGTTGCTCGATAGGGTATATGTGGTCTTCCTCGTCAGCTTTTTTTTTCGGACTTGTATGCATGATTGGCTTGGACACATGTTGTCAAAGGAATAAAGTAGCTGAGAATCAAGTTCACCATGAAGTTAGGCTGTATTTTTTATCTTAATTCCTACAGTTGATAGTAGATACTTTTCAGAAATTAGAATGTTTCTCTGTATTTGCATATGTGACTCGAAAAGTTTACCGATTTTTGTTTATATTTCCAGGTTTGCTATTATGGGCTTGGTGACAAATTATTTTGGGCCCCCTCGTCCGGGCAGCACAAAGCGCTGATGTGTGGATGAACGCCGTGAGCTTCATGATATGTTTGCCCTAATTTGTTGGGCCACGATAGGCTCGATTTGAGCACGGGCCAGATGTGCTAGATTACTTGACAGATATACGCATGATGATTAATAATGTATTCATCCGGTACTCCCTATCTTTCTTGTAGATACTGGCAACAGAACCACCATGTGGTCAAAGACTTTTCGTGCCTAGTGTTTGATCAGTTCTTTTAAGTTTGGTTCCCAGGCTTCCTTTTCATCTTATCTTCTTTTGGCTTCGATGTCTTTGATTGTCATGCATGCACCAGGAGACTTCTGAGAAATCTTCATGGACATACGCGTGCTCTTGAACTACGATCAGCGAATTTCTTCTCAAGAAGTTGTGCCGCTGATTGACTTATTCTGTTATTCATGCATTATCTTTACTTCGGATTAACTCCCTTTTTATTGATTTAGATGAGGAACTACTTTCGCTACTTGCATGCGCAATTCAATAATCGAAATGCTAAGAGATGTTCCGCTTTGTCTTGAGTTTACAATAGCCCCTTATCTTTCAAAAGCAATACAAAATCTGGTCACAAGCATTCGATACTTTATTATTAATCAAGCTGCACGAGAAGCTACTACACGAGAGACGCTCTGTGGCGCATGGTCGTTCGGTGAAGGTTCGTCAGGCTAAACATCAGTGCACCACATGTCAATCGCCGTGACGCCTTGAGACAGTGATCGGGTCAGAAAACTAGTATTAGTAACATTTTTCCTTTCGTGGTTGTTGCTACCTTGAGATGAAGAATCTTACAATTCCTGAAGTACTACTCCCTCTGATTAACGCCTTTTTTGTTCTTAAAAAACAAGGCAGATCGGAGGGAGTATAATAGAGTATATCACGTACACATCCACGAATTTTGACAAGCAATCAATCTCTCGGTATCTAACCCTTAATCTTTTTTAAGTGGCTAACAATGACTTAAATACTGAATCCATGGGCCTCGAAGGGCTATCATGTACTAGTTTGCCCCTAATTGATTAATTCGTACATGATTTTCCTTTTCGTGTACTTTCTTTGCTTTATTAGCAGTCGCTTTCATTAGGATGCTCAATATTGATCTAAAAAAATAAGTCGCATGCTCAATACAAAAACCGAAATGTCAAGAAATGACACTTTTTTTTTAACTTGGGTTCAAAATCTTAGACTTAGCACGAGTGTTGCATATTTATGGTTATTTGTTCGTTCAGTGGAGGCGACGTTCTCGTCGACAGCGAGACGCTCGTGGTGATTTCGTGGATTTGAAAAATAACCGACTCAGTCTTTTGGAGACGCTCATAGAGGTATGAGTTGCATGTGTGTGCAAGGGTGGGCTCAGAATTTAGACTACGGGTATTCAAAATTGTAATGATAAATTTTTTTTGACACTATGTGATCGTATCACCAATTTTTTGCAATCATAAAATTAAGGTCACACAAGTATTAGCATGAGCTTTGGTTGGAGAGCCGAGGAAGAGACCAGAGCATGAGCCAAAGTTAGGGAACAACATTGAGTGACCAAGAACTAAAGAAGGTGAAGACTGCTACAACGGTGAGGCATGATCTGCGGCAAATACGAGCGATGCATCCTACTATTTTCTAAGCATATACATAAGGTTCTTTGCAATACTACAAACTTTTTTTAAAAAATAATAAGTATTCAATTAAATACCTTTGCTTCAATGTAGACCCGCCCCTGTGCGTGTGTTTATAGAGGCGAGGACTCATACATGTTTTCAAACGTCTGCGCATGTACTGTTTTTCAAAAGAAAAAATGACTCTTCCTTTTGTCACATTTTATACGCAGCACTCTTGACCAGTTTCAATCCGTTTCCTTTAAAATCAATACGAAATCTTGTCTCACATCATCACAAAGAATAAATCATATATTTATCATCAATCGATCTGCACCGGACACGATTGCTCTGTGGCGGCTGCTAATCCGGTGAAGGCGCGTCAGCTAAATTATCAATGCACTGCATGAGCCATAGCAATTGTTAAGATCACAAGCTCTTTTCACCACCTTGATTTTCGGGGGGTTCGTGTCGCTGGTGAGGACCGTTGCGGCCTTGCGGGCCGGGGTTTGTTGCATGGAACTTTGACAATTCGACATCGATGCAGCAATCGCCATGCCGCCGGAACAAGATTCATTGAGCTTGACAGGAGGTTGAAAGTGTCTTCCCTTCCCTGACGTCTTGTCCCGTGGATCAGGTCAGAAAACTAGCAATTTTTTTCTTTCCCGAATCGGTAGATTATTTGGATCGTGCGATAGTATATTGTTTATGGTACTGTCCCCGTACTTATCCACCGATTTGACACTCGAGCAAATCTCTGGTTCTAATCCTTGTTTTTTTTTCAAAAAAAAAAAATAGTGGACCTGACAGTGACTGAACTGAATCCACTAGCCGAGAGCTACGTACTTCTTCCATCCCTAAATGTAGAGCCTTTTAGGATTCAAATACAAAAATAGTCTAAGAGTCAAAAGACCATCTTACACTTCATTTTACCACTACTTATTACTCCACCAACTATCCCCACTAACTTCAAAGTTTGTCCTATTCTTAAAAGACATTATATTAAAAGAAAAACTCAAACCTCCAAAAAGTCTTATACAAGGAGATAGAGGGAGTACAACGGAGTATCGCATCAAAACTGGCTGAGCAGTATCACCTGGACACGCCCCCGAGATATGGTAGGCAGTGAGATATTACCGTGACCAGGTGATTCAGAGTTTCAGAAGTGTGGGTAACTTCTAGGGTTCACCACTTCATCCACGAGCCCTGATATTTTCAGAGCCAAACACTCTGCATCAACTGTTCAACTGAATAGTACGCACTTTCTAGTAGTAACTGGGCTCGGGGCTAGTTTACAGTTCGCCATCTTGGATTTTGATTCCGGATTGACTTCCAACTCCAAATTTCTTGCTAGCCACAGGAGTTCTTTTCCTTCCGCTATACTGGCTCATGGAGTTGATCAGCATGCAATGTTATATAACCTTTTTCCAACAGATTCACTATGATAAGAGCAACCTTTTTTTTAGAAATGGAAATAGTATCCCGTCTCTGCGTTGCCGCACACAGCATCTGATAAGAACAACCTTGTCATACATGATAATCGTGGGCGCGCGGTTAGTCTTCAGTTCCATCTGCAAGTCGGATTCATCTTTTTTCCAACCCTTCCTCAATTGGCGCGGTTTCGAGTGCCATGACCGGTTCCTCAATTGGTGCAGGAAAACTGAGCTTGTCGCGGTTACAAATTTCACGAGCTGTGACTATTTGATACGGCCCCAAACACTGCGTACATCAAACGTCGTTCAGACTCGGTCGCCGCTTGGAGTTTAGTTTGCCATGCTTTCTGGCAGGTAAGATTGCCAAATCGCCACCGTGTCTGCGCAAATGTATGACCCTCTCTGTTCCTTCTTTGATTGGTGTGCCCTACAGATTTTTTATTTTTTTTGACTGAACTTAACTACTAATCCCTCCGTCCCTAACTATAAAGCCTCCTGAGTTTGATCAAAGTTAATCTTTACTAATTTTAACTAACAATATCTATAAAAAAAAAATATTTTAAATAGAAAGAGTTACATACTATGATAGATGTTTTTATAGCGTATCTAAGAATATAAATTAGACTTTGTAAATTTTTTTTAACATTTTGTTATTTACAGTCAAAGTTTACAAAGTTTGACTTTAGCTAAACTTAAAACAAACTATATTTAGAGACGGAGGAAGTATCCACTATCATCTCATTAAAAATGCGTGGTTCCGTGCAGCCGTAGCACTTACGATTGCAACGTGCATATGTGGTGAAAGGCTCCAATCTATCGGATCCATTGCTTTCAGTTATCTTCCAGCTGGGATTTTCGTGCTCTAGGATACGTGATGACGTGGAACCGATGAATTCGGAGAACCAAGACATGGGCCACATGTAACAAGGGGACAAAAACTGGTTGCGTCGAGATGAAACACAAGAACGAAACTGCACTATTATTTGTTGGCACGCCATTTTGTAAAATAAATGTTGTCGACACGTCCTGGCGGCTTGTGCTGTACTGCTACTGTAGTTCGTAGTTGGCGCTCTTGTCTGGCGTCTGTAGACCGGAGACGGTCCAAGACCAAGAGGCTGAGCCAGAAAAATCCGTACTTTCTCCGGCTATAAGGCGCTCACTGATTACCTAGCTACTTGCCTTCATAGAGAGAGAGAGAGAGAGAGAGAGAGAGAGACGCCATGGCCAAGACCCCCGTCCTGGTGCTGCCGATGCCGTGCCAGGGCCACGTCACCCCGCTCATGGAGCTCTCCCACCGGCTGGTTGACCACGGCGGCTTCGAGGTGACCTTCGTGAACACCGAGGTGGACCACGCGCTGGTGGTGGCCGCGCTGGAGGCGTCCGGCGGCGGCGCGGCGGCGCTGGGCGGCGGCATCCAGCTGGCGTCGATCCCGGACGGG
>LAPY01001873.1:73891-88723 GCA_000970635.1 Eragrostis tef | reverse complement strand
TTTTTTTCATTTTAAATGTACTCCTATGACTCTAGCATTTTTAAGAGAATATTGAAATTAGATTTTATAAAATACTAAATTTAGTCATTTATAATGTTTGATTGCATACATATTTTAGTTTTTTATTATTTGGGATTTTAAAACATCTTTAACGCGTGATAAGCAGAAATGTTCCACCTAAAAACTAATTGTTCCATCAATATAGTTTCATTGTTCCACCAATATATTTTTATTGTTCCAGCACTAAAGTTTCATTGTTCCGCCGCTAGTGAAAAGCGAAGGGTCTTGCTGCAGTGAAACTTAATTCATCGAGTCCTTGTCTTTTGTGGCACCGGCGCCATTGATGCTTCTGAGCAATATACTTGTTCCTCGCGTGGCTTTGTCTTGGACTACGCGTGACAACATATTCTTGATGTTTCTCGACAATATGTTGCATGCTGAACTGTTCGATTCTAGCTTGTTCCTCGCATAGCTTTGCCTTAGAGTAGTGGTTTGCTTGTGTGCGAGCGTACTTGTCAGTAATGATTGGATGCTTCAAATTGTCGAGCACCATGTTCAATGATTTGACGTCCTCCGTGTACTGTTTCCTCCCTGCAACGTCCTGATTCGAGAATCAACATTGTGCTAGACAACTAGGTTGCAGAAGTCATGATTTTCGACACGCGTGCCTTAGATTTTTGGTTCCCAACCCAAGTCCCCTGATACTAGTTACATGCCATAAGGGCCACATTAAATATTGAAGCCAATATTTTTTTAAGTACTTACCGATATTCACTCATGTACCACCTTGATCAGAAACTTTATTTATTTACACCTTTTCACTATGCAAAATGAGGACATAACCACAGGGTGCTTCTAGGAGGCAAATTTGTATTGATAAATGGAAATGTGAGCTAAGTGACAAGTCTAATGTTTTGTACCATCAAATGGTTGCACCAAGAGAACATAAGAGCTAGCACAAGAACACTTATGTTTTTATTCGACCTGAGTTCTTCCATAATGTATTATTAGTCTCCAACTTACTTTTTGCCACTTAAAGAGAGTTTATCTCAACATTGGTAGGTAGAAATGTATACAATGCTTATTCTAGTGTCTCACTTTTTCCCACTTAAAGAGAGTTTATCTCAACATTAGCAGGAAGCTTCTGGTTGAGCCATGCCATCAACTGGACGTAGAGCGAGACATCACATGAATCGATGGTGAAAACAATGTACAGTATCTTGACCAATCATGTTGCGGAGAACCGCGCGTGTTTTAGAAAGATAGAGATGGACATGCTGGTTGACTTATTACAAGAGTTCAGTCAAGAAACATGACGCATGATGGGCAGAGATTGTGGGCGTGCTTTAAACAGTATAGAAAATAAATCGCAAGCTAAGCAGAACATTAAAGATACATAGTTGACATCTGATCACCAGATCTAGTTTGCAACACAGTATTGTGATGGTACAGTAATGAAGAATCAAGGCTTGGCCTCCAGAAAGAATAATGAAGCCCCATTTCTTCCTTCCTGTTACACGGTGGTGCCGCCAGCAGGGGCCTTAGTACCATTGCCATCCGCCATATTAATTCTTTTGCTTGTTTGTCTAGCTGGAACTCAGCATATATCGCATCTCTCTTGGCACAGATATTCTCGATCTTATCCATCAACTCGGAATAAGATACCTGAAAGGAAGAGTGGTCAGACTTTTTGGACGGGTCATCCTTTAGTTGGATCTCTAGCCTGGAGATCTTAGCATCAAGAACCCTTGCTTGTATATAGACAATGTTTAAGATTAAATCAACAAACCCCGCTCACATATTATATAGAAATTGGAGAACGATGAGTCTCTTAAAAGGCGTTTGAAGCAGCGGCGGTAGAATTTGACAATGCAAACTTCCTGAGCAGATCGTGGTGGCCCCTAGCCGCCGCTGTCCGTAATGGTATTCCCATGAGGCGCAGCCAGCTTTCTTGACTGGATCGAGGAATTTCTTGACATATGTGTGTTCCTTGTTGTGTGACTCGAGAGCGATGAGGGAGTGGCAGAGTGTGTGTGTGTGTGTGTGTGTGTGTCCAACGCAGCAACACAGTGCATGAGGAGGTGTTTCAAGACGTTGCTGCCACCATGTTGCTGGGGACCAGAGAGGTTCGCCGCCGGCGCCATGTGGAGAGGCACAGACTCCACAGGCATTGGCGCCATCGGGAGAGGCACAGACCCTCGCTTCCCGTGTAGCCCAGCATGAGGTCGCCACCATGAAGATCAGCAGGTCGCCGGTGGTGGCAGACCGTGCGTGCGTATGTCGTGTGTGTGTGTGTGTGTCCAACTCATCAACACAGTGCATGAGAAGGTGTTTCAAGACGTTGCTGCCACTATATTGCTGTGGACCAGAGAAATTTGCCGCCGGCGCCATGGGCAGAGGCACAGACTCCTCATGCGTTGTCACCTAGTCAGAAGCTTGCTGACTGGGGGCGCAAGACGATGAGCCTCCCTCCTGGACGCTTGTCTGGTGATGAACTTTCTTCACCAGCAAGACCCGTTTAAAGGCAAAGGGCGGTGACACAGCCACCGTCATCGTTGACGGAGGTTGCTTTCTCCTTGACGGCAACCTTGTTCTTGTTGTTTGACATGCCCGAACTCATGGCTGCAACGGGTGAACAACTAGACCCAGCCCTATACAGAAATATATGTGTTTTTGAGCTATATTAGAATCAATAAACACCTCATGGACTCATTCATCTATCAATACCAATATATGCATCTACAGTTCTATACCTCTGGAGTCAATACAAGTCACTCTTATCAAACCATACGTAACCAAAATGATTTGAAAGAGTAAGTACTAATCTATAATTAACGTGGCTAAGGCTACACAAAAAATAACATCAACCACCATGTGTTTCTTTCATTAGCACAGTGCAAACGAGGTCAAGATGAAATCAAGCACGATCGACTGTGTGCACATATACCACAATTCATTCAATTTCATTGGTGAGACTGTGCTTGATTTCATAAAGCACAAAAGGGTAGGTTGAGATGCTCTGGTTCCCTGGCTAGACGGTCAGCGGGCCCTCGCCGTGTGCCCAAAGATCCCAGGGGTGAATCTGCTTCCCACGCGTCTACGAATTGTATCGAATGGAACGCGGGTTTTCAGTGTTATCATGCTTCCTCAGTTGCCCGGGCAACCCCTATCAGCTCCCTCGGCTCTATTTCTTGATTAGCACAAAAACAGAATCCTACAGTTAAAGGTCGACGAAGACATGCAGCTAGCAAAACATACATAGAGTTATCACCAGAACAATAATCGTGTTTCTTTCTTGTACGCAATACGACTACAGCTCCATGAATTTCATCAGGTAGTTTATTTTGAAAGAAGTGTCGCGGCATTTGTACAACACCCAATAAAAGTCAAGCCACTATTTTATGATATTTTCAAAAAACACTTTGTACCTGAAATCAAGTCTTCAGCACAGCTCATATGCTAAAGAACATCTTAGTAGAGACCACTCATGGATTGCCACTCAACATAAAATAAATGATGATCAATTATGTATTGTTACCTGTTGATTACAAGAATGTGCTATTATATTATTTTCTTGTGGGAATATATAAGCGAGTTCCAAATTTTGTTGAGATTTTGTGAGGATTTATTCTGTCGTGTACATCCAATCAAGAGAAACAGAGCACCTCTTTGAAATTATGACATAATTAACTCGTCATAGAAGCCCAAAATTGTTGTAGTGTGTACAGGGGGGAGCGAGATTGAAGCAATAAGTAATGAATTGAACCGATAAATGGGGGGAGGGGGGGGGGGGGCATTTGTTCTCTCACTTAGCATTCTTTTTTACTGTAGCAGAACGAGCCTTGTAAATTGCAAATAGATGAGGTTTAGATGAAATGAATGGAACTCTTATATGCCTTTTGTGATAGATTAAGGGGGCTCTGGAGGTGGCAATCACTGCGATAGAGGGTTCCACAGTGGAAGACAATGTGTTCAGTATCAGCGTTCACTACAGGAACGTACAAAAAAAAGGCATGTATGAGTTTGGGTTCAGTTAGTAGGTTTTTCCTCTCTCTATGTTTATCCACCCAAGCATTGCCATTCGTATACAACGGTTGCTTATAGGTCACTACACTCGCAACAAGAAAAATCTAGCTACGCTGCATTTTGGTTCTCTCAACCAACTTCCAGACTGAAAAAGAAAATAAAGGAATCAAGAAATACAGCCAGCGGTGATTAACAGCGATCTGACTAGAAAAAATCTACTAAAAAAATCAGAGGCTTCCACGATCTAAAAGCATCCATGCCTCTGTTTACATTACCTATTTCAGCACAGTGCAAACGAGGTCTAGATGAAATGAAGCATAAGAATGACTGTATGCAGAGACCACAATTCATTCAATTTCATTGTTGAGAGTGTGCTTGATTTCATAAAGCACAAAAGGGAGGTTGAGATGCTCTGGATAACTGGCTAGACGGTCATTGGGCCATGGCCGTGTGCCCCAAGCTTTCCTGGAGCTAGACCCTCGCTACCCGTGTAGCCCAGCATGAGGTCACCGGTGGTGACAGGTTGGGGCTCCGCAGGTGCGTGACGTTCCTGACAGAGGGTTGTGATGGAGCGGCCTGCTCAATGATCTCGGGAGGGGGCACACGGTGGTGCCTGTGCCCAATGATCCCTGGGGTGCATCTGCATGTCACGCGTCCACAAATTGTATCAAATCACACGCGGGTTTTTAGTGTCATCGTGTTTCCTCAGTCTCCCGGGCGACCTCTGTCAGCACCCTCTGATCTATTTCTTGATTAGAACAAAAACAGAATCCTACAGTTATAGATCGACAAACACATGCAGCGAACATACATAGTGTTATCACCAGAACAATAATTGTGTTTCTTTCGTGTACGTAGTACAGCTCCAGATCCATGCATTTCATCAGGTTGGACGAATAATAATTTTCAAGAAGAGTTAAGTTCATGTTTGGCCATTACATCACGAGCATGTGTTTGTCTTTTGCATCGCACAAAAAGGAAATTGAGAACCGTCTCCATTCTTGCATAAACCCTAGCTAGCAACGGAGCTGATGTCAGGCACACTATCGAGAGCCATGCCAGGGCAACAGGCATGAGTGGTGTGTGTCTCGAATTTGCAGTCTGTTCACACCAACGTTCGTTTCTGTTCCGTGGCGCCAGCGGCCGAACTGAAGCCCAGGTCACCAGTGGTGGCAGGTCGTGTATCGAATCACACACGGGTTTTCAGTGTCATCGTGTTTCCTCAGTCTCCCGGGCGACCTCTGTCAGCGCCCTCTGCTCTATTTCTTGATTAGCACAAAATAAAGAATCCTACAGCTAGGTCGATAAACATATGCAGCTAACATACATAAAGTATAAAACTCTTTCGCGAAAAAAAAATAAAGTATAAAACTTGTCTGGTGGGGGAAAGACGGCCCCCACGGTATTGTTGTATAGGGAACTCAATCAGAGCCCCGGCCGAGAAAATCCACGAACCCTAGTCCCATCCTCAAGTTCGTACAAAGTGAATACTGGTCTACTGGTGTGATGCAATAGTCTGCAGCAATTTAGGATGAGTCACTATGTAAGTTTAAAATGATTAAGAATCAAAAAAGAACTCGACCGGTGAGGGAAAGACCGCCCCCACGATATTGTAGTATAGGGAACTCAACCAGAGCCCCGGCCGAGAAAATCCACGAACCCTGGTCAGGGAGCCGCCCCCTATGGTTCCATTGGTTCGGGCCTTAACTCATGCTTTGAGCCACCCCATACATGAGGGCCCGCCCACCATAGGTCGGATTATATTGAGTAAATGGGACGCACCGAGTGGATTTTTTTATTCCATAAATTGGTGCGCACCAAGATTTCAACTCTGGTGGGTGGCCTCACATCTAAAGGCGTTAACAGCTGAGCAAATGTCAGTTTGCACATACATAAAGTATAACTATCACCAGAACTGTAATCAGCTACAGATCCATGCATTTCATTAGGTTGCACGAATGATAATTTTCAAGAAGAAAAGCTAACTTCATGTTTGGACAATTAAGGTTGTCTTGTAGATTATATTCAACTGTAATTTTATAAGAAATAATCTGAACAGAATATAGCTTCAGGTACAATTATTTCATCATGTCAAATAAACCCAGAAGGGTTCAGAACTTGATATCTCATTAACAAAAGGAAAGGAAGCCTTGATCGATCAAACAGACGACTCATACCCCAATACGACCAAGACGGTATCCAAAACGAGTTACATGAACTATCCCATGGATCTAGCCTCTCTCAAACTGTGCTCAAGTTACAACAGGCATATCAAAAGTTACGACATTTTGGCGTGGATCTTCCTGGTCTTATCCATCTCAGAATAAGATACCTCAGGAAGAGCCATCAGAGATTTTTGACAGATCTTTCTTTAGCTGGATCTCTAGGATGGAGACTTGGCGTCAAGAACCCTGACCTGCCTATAGACGATGTGTAAGGTTAAATCAACAGCCCTGCTCATGTAAATTGGAGAAGGATGAGCACCGATGATAGACTTACAAGACTTACAAGATTGTGTGTAGGGCCCTAGCTGTGTGTGTGTGTGTGCGCACGTGTGTGTGTGTGTGTGTGTGTGTGTGAGCTATATATTAAAACAACCAAGAGATAAAACAGGGGATAGCCGGAGCGAGGGGTTTACCTGGTAGCACAGCTTCTGCGCCACGACGGCCACTGGAAGCTGTGGTGCATCGGAGATCTGCGCCGCCCGAGCCTCCGACGAGCCGAGGGTATCCTTCTCCTCCCCCGGTAGAGGCTGCTTCCCGGGCTGAGGATGAACCACCACCGCGGGGAGCAGCTTCTTCTCCCGCGGCTGCGGCGCCGACGCCAGAGCGGCGACCATCTCCATGTCACGGGCAGCAGCAGCAGTAGAAGCCATGGAAACGACCAGGGGCCCAAGACGATGATCTCCCTCCTGGACGATTGTCTGGTGATGAACATCCTTCACCAGCATGACCCGCTCAAAGGCAAAGGGCGGTGACACAGCCACCGTCATCGTCGACAGAGGTTGCTTTCTCCTTGACGACAACCTTGTTCTTGTTGTTTGACATGCCCAAACTCATGGCTGCAACGGGTGAACAACTAGACCCAGCCTTATACAGAAATATATGTGTATTTGAGCTATATTAGAATCAACAAAAACCTCATGGGCTCATTCATCTATCAATACCAATGTATGCATCTACACCTCTGGAGTCAATACAAGTCACTCTAAGCAAACCATACGTAACCAAAATGATTTGAAAGAGTAAATACTAATCCATAACTAATGTGGCTAAGGCTATTCAAAAAATAACATCCACCACCATGTGTTTCTTTCATGATTAGCACAGTGCAAACGAGGTCAAGATGAAATCAAGCACGATCGACTGTGTGCACATATACCACAATTCATTCAATTTCATTGGTGAGACTGTGCTTGATTTCATAAAGGACAAAAAGGTAGGTTGAGATGCTCTGGTTCCCAGGCTAGACGGTCAGCGGGCCGTCGCCGTGCGCCCAAAGATCCCAGGGGTGAATCTGCTTCCCACGCGTCTACGAATTGTATCGAATGGAACCCGGGCAGCCCCTATCAGCTCCTTCGGCTCTATTTCTTGATTAGCACAAAAACAGAATCCTACAGCTATAGGTCGACGAACACATGCAGCTAGCGAAACATATTAATTCACCATATTAGTTCTTTTGCTTGTTTGTCTTGAACTCAGCATGTATCGCATCTCTCTTGGCGCGTATATTCTCGTTCTTATCCATCAACTCGGAATAAGATAACTCAAAGGAAGAGCGGTCAGACTTTTTGGACAGGTCATCCTTTGGTTGGATCTCTAGCCTGGAGATCTTAGCGTCAAGAACCCTGGCTTGTATATAGACGATATCCTTGTGTGTTTTAGGAAACACACATAGACATTTTGGTTTCCAGTAGTGGATGTATAAGATTAAATCTACAAACCCCGCTCGCCTATTACATAGAAATTGGAGAAGGATGAGTCTCTTAAATGGCGTTTGTAGCAACGGTAGTAGAATTTGAAGACGCGAACTTCTTGAGAAGCCCGTGGTGGCCCTTTGCCGCCGCTGGCTGTAATGGTATTGACATGAGGCGCAGCGATCGCTTTCTTGACTGGGTCGAGGAATTTCTCTAGACGATGTGTGTTTCTTGTTGTGTGAGTACTCGAGAGCGATGAGGGAGAGGCGAGTAGGGTATATGCGGGTTTATATTACCCTAGGGATGGAGGCGAGTAGGGTATTTGGCTAGCCTCCAAGCGTCTCCAAATTATCGTCATGTTCTTATTATACTACAGAATAGCTCACGCAAGAGAATAGTGTCCTCATGGCATGCATTTGAATGTGGTTTTCAAAAAGGTCCAACCCTGGACTGTGGCACTGCCAGATGCCTACAACTTGAGGCTGCCGTTTGAATCGACTGCCTGCTCTTTTCTTCCCATGGCGCCGCGTTCTTAATTAACAACTTCTTCATGAACCAGCCATAACTGCTAGTTATCATTTAAACATCATGCACTGGCGCCACTCGGCAAGCAAAGAAAAGATTATCACAATTGTTTAGTAGTGGATCCGTATGCTCGTCCATATAAGTTCATGACTCGCAAAAAGAAAAAGATTATATTATAAGTTCTATAGATATACTACATTTTGGTTCTGCTTGCGAACTGAAAAAAAAAACCATAAAGGAATAACAGCCAGCGGTGATTAACATCGACTGACTAGAGAAACTTACAAAAAAATCAGAAGTTTCCATGATCTAAAACCGTCCATGCCTCCGTCTACATCACCTATTTCCTGATTAGCACATCACAATCTAGGTCTAGATGAAATCAAGCCTAAGAACGACTGTCTGCACAGACCACAATCCATTGTGTGTGTGTGTGTGTGCGTGCGTGCGTGTGTGTCCAATGCAGCAACACAGTGTGTGTGTGTGTGTGTGTGTGTGTGTGTGTGTGTGTGTGTGTGTGTGTGTGTGTGTGTGTGTGTGTGTGTGTGTGTGTGTGTGTGTGTGTGTGTGTGTGTGTGTGTGTGTGTGTGTGTGTGTGTGTGTGTGTGTGTGTGTGTGTGTGTGTGTGTGTGTGTGTGTGTGTGTGTGTGTGTGTGTGTGTGTGTGTGTGTGTGTGTGTGTGTGTGTGTGTGTGTGTGTGTGTGTGTGTGTGTGTGTGTGTGTGTGTGTGTGTGTGTGTGTGTGTGTGTGTGTGTGTGTGTGTGTGTGTGTGTGTGTGTGTGTGTGCTGCCACCATGTTGCTGGGGACCGGAGAAGTTCGCCGCCGGCGCCACGGGGAGAGGCACAGACTCCACATGCGTTGTCACCTAGTCAGAATTAAGCTTGCTGACTGGGGGCCCAAGACGATGAGCATCCCTCCTGGACGCTTGTCTGGTGATGAACTTTCTTCACCAGCACGACCCGCTCAAAGGCAAAGGGCAGTGGCACAGCCCTCATCATCATCGGCGGAGAGGCTACCTCAATTCCTCCTTGACGAAAACCTTGTTCTTGTTGTTTGACATGTCCGAACTCATGGCTGCAACGGGTGAAACAAACAATTGAGACATCCATAGAATGCTTCAAAATGGAATATCAAAGCAGGACGTAAGTACAAGAACTAATGAAACTGAAATGTTTGCAGCTACAAACTAAAGTAATTTATTTATTTATTTATTTTCATATGCTGATGAGGTCTTGTAGATGATATTTCACTGTACTTATAAGAAATAATCGGTTCGGAATAAAACTTCAGGTAATATTATTTCCTTGTGTCAAATAAACCCAGAAGGATTCAGAACTTGATATTTCATTAACAAAGGGAAAGCAAGCCCCAAACAATCGAACAGACGACTCATACGTACCCAAGACGACCAAGAAGGTACCCAAAACGAGTTACGTGAACTATCCCATGGATCTAACCTCTCTCAAACTATGCCCAAGTTACAACAGGCATATCAAATGTTACAACATATTTGACAAAGATACTATTGTACCCAGACGTATCATATACTAGCGCCTCTCTCAACATATACTATTGCACCAGATTTGTTTTTTTTTGGAGAATACACCTTATCAGAATTCAGAAATAAAAAAGTAGAAAAATGTACGCTCAAAGATATTCAGATGCCACAAGGGCGGGCCATGACTTCAGTGAAAAACTAGACCCAGCCCTATACAGAAATATATGTATTTGAGTATATTAGAATCAATAAACACCTCATGGACTCATTCATCTATCAATACCAATATATGCATCTGGAGTCAATACAAGTCACTCTAAGCAAACTATACGTAACCAACATGATTTGAAATAGTAAATACTAATCCATAATTAATGTGGCTAAGGCTACAAACATCAACCACCCTGTGTTTCTTTCATGATTAGCACAGTGCAAACGAGGTAGCTAGATGAAATCAAGCATAAGATCCCAGGGGTGAATCTGCTTCCCACGTGTCCGCAAATTGTATCGAATGGAACGCTGGTTTTCAGTGTTATCGCGCTTCCTCAGTTGACCGGGAAGCCTCTATCAGCACTCTCGGCTCTATTTCTTGATTAGCACAAAAACAGAATCCTACAGCTATAGGTTGATGAACACATGCAGGGAACATATATACATAGAGTTATCACCAGAACAATAATCGCGTTTCTTTCTTGTACGCTCTACAACTACAGCTCCATGCATTCCATCAGGTTGCACGAATAATAATTTTCAAGAAGGATAGCTAACTTCATGCATGTTGGGCCATTACATCACGAACATGTTTGTCCTTTGCATCGCACAAAAGGGAAACTGAGAAACAATCTCTCCATTCTTGAACCCTACCTTTCTTTTTAGAAGCGGGAATATATTAATATTCTAGCCTCTGCATCAAAACGATGCATATAGCTATGATTATTACATAAAGAGAAATGCTCCATTCCTGATAGCACATAGCCTTAGGAAAAAAAAAAAGCACACACACACAAAAAAAAAACCCTACCTAGCAACAGAGCTGATGCCAGGGCCACTGTTCGCATGCCCCCTGGCGCGCCGCGCTGCCTCGTACTCGGCGTCCAGTTCAGGGTCCACGCTGTCGTCCACGATCACGTCGATGTACATATCGGGATCCGGCAGCTCTGAGGCGGCGCCGTCCACCTTGATGCCGCCGTTGATTTTGGCCCAGTAGCACTTCTTGGAGGCAAGCAGCTCCTCCACGGCGCCCGAGTCGTCCCAGTCCAAGATCTTAGGATCCAGGATGGCGGCGTTGATGGCGACGTCCGGGCCCGTGTCTACCTTGGGCCACGGCACGCCAAGGGACTCGTAGAAGCGGCGCCCGCCGCGGCGGGTGCCCAAAGGCCCATGGGCGCTGGCGCGCCGTCGACTGATGGGTGCTGCGGCTGTACCCTCTCTCCGTCGCCATCGTTAATTCTCGATATGGATGGGGACGAGCTCTCGATATGGGGAAGGAAGTTTTTGCTACTGCGTGCTCTGGAGTCTGGAGACCGATAGCATTTATACACACGAGAAGACGCGTCCGTTCGACGGGAGGGGGCGCATGACCGTTTGGCGGCATGCGTGTCCCAACTCAGTGCCGTCTGACGGTGCCCTAAAAAAAGCGTCGTCTGAACGCGGCTATTGGAGGAAATAACCGAATGAGATTACGAGTCAGCATAATTGACGCCACACCGACGTGAAAATAATCGATGGTAAACAACGTCAGATCGGGCGCTGGGACAACGACTCGGGAGCCATCACAGTCCTGCACCATCCTGGAGTACTGATTGAATGATAACTGCTATGACAAAGGAAGTTCTCTCTGATGCTGCTAGATTGGCATGTGTTCGGCTTCTCCTCGAAGAAGACCCAGCACCGGGTTAAACACGAAGACAAATGAAGCGGAGATAAAGAAAGGCTTCGTGAAAGAGTGCTTGCACAACACGAAGCCTACTTCATTATCATGACAGTCATGTCACATCACAGAAAAACCGTCCTCCCTCTCCAGTGCACGGGAGGGCCTATTTATACCATGATCAGGGGTTACAATTTGATGCCTAAACTACCCCAGATCACAGAGAATAATGTACAGAATATTCGGTACAAAAATGTCCGGAGGGCATGGTCGTCATTTGGCATCGTCTTGTTGAGGGTTCACCAAAAACCCTAGCCGCTGACACTCCCTTCCTTATCACCGCTCTGGGCCCACTTGCGGGCCTCCGGTGAAGGCAGAGCGTCCCGCCGCATTTCCCCCGAAGCTTTCCTCCGTCAATCGCCCGAGAGCCTTCGGGCCTGCGATCCGCACTTCGCGCTCAGCGTCAAGTCCTGTGGAGGGAAAGACACACGATAATGCGAAGAGTCATCATCTCTCATGATGAAAACCTTCGGGTGAATTGTAGAAAGGTATCCGGGTTCGAAGCCTGCTCCGTGGATCCCTAACAGCATGACAAGTAGCAAGCCTCTGCCTCCATGGTGCTGCTAGTGATGACAAGGGAACGTCTTGCTGTAATGAGGAATCTTTATCGAGTCCTCGTCTTTTGTGGCACCTGTGCCCTTGATATTTCTCAACAATATATGTTGCATAACTGTACCGTTAGATACTTTCTCCATATCTCGCGTGACTTTGCCTTAGAGTGGTGGTTTGTTTAATTTGTGTGACAACGACGTCCTGGTCAATATGATTGGATGCATGAAATTATCGAGCTCCAGTTCAATGATTTTATGTCCTCCGTGTACCTTTTCTTCCTTGCCACGTCTTGATTCAAGAACCAACATTGTGCTAGACAAGTTGTAGGTTGTGTCAGTCATTGATCATACTAATTCCATGCCATGGTCACACTCAACATTGAAGGCTATTTTTTTTAGCACCTACCGCATTCTATATTCAATAATCTCCCATCTGGATCACAGGCTTTCGTATTTGCACATTTTCAATATGCAGAATGTGGATATACCATCAACCTTAGGGTGCTGCTCGGAGGAATATATTGACAAGTCTGAGGCAATCCATGGGGAAAATTAAAAATGTGGATACCATCAAACATGGAATCCATGAAAATTTGAACTGAAAAATGAATATATGAACTATAGACAAGTCTAATATTTTGTACCATCAATGGTTGCACAAAGAGAATATAAGAGCTATGTTAAGAACATTTTTGTTGTACCGACCTAAGTGCTCACTACAACAATTTTGACTTTCCATGACAATGTAATTTTGTCACAAAAAGTTTAAATTTTGTCACAGCTGACCTCCCATGACGCAACAGTTACAAAAATTGCTTAGTCTCATCTAGTGTGCCTTCTGCCACTTACCGAGAGTTTATGTGAACATCGGTACATAGAACACCCAATGCGGTAACTATGCTAATTTCAGTGTCTTACTTGTTGAGTTGTTGAATTGCCATAATGCATCAGATGATAGTTGGAAGTTTCATGCTATCACCATTACTTCTCTGTGTGCACCTCGACTTATAAGGATTTCATACCATAGCCGTATTTTAGTTGCTAATCAAACACATGTAAGATATGTCAAGGGAATAATAAAAGAACAAAACATTGCCCAATTTAATACAAACATGGAACAAATACGAATAAAATTTAATATGTACAAAATAGTTATAGTTTCAACGATCTGATTTTGACTGACAAAAAATATTTTTTTTTATCAATTATTTATTTTTTGTGAAAACACCTGCATAAGTGCATTCAAAAGACCATGTCCAAATTCACTTCATCTGACATCACTTTTTGTGTTGTCAACTTCAAGTTCCATATGCATAGTCATGCACAATATTTTAAGAATTCTCCTTTCAGCACCATTGAGGTTAAAAATGAAACCAATTTCACTTATGAATTTTGTAGAACAAGAAAAGTAGCTATATATAAGGACACTTAAGGAAGTCTACAATTATGTCATTACATTTTGAGTTATTAATTTGTTTGAGCTATAATCAATCAACTTAAGTACAAAATAAAATTTTAATTTCTAATTATTTGGTTATGAACTCCATCATGTAAAAACACATTCATTTGTTTTGGGTAAAATATTAAAAGTGCTAAAATCAAGCTTTCAATTTTTAGTATTTTCATCAAGACCTACAATAGATCAATTGAATATTGCATTGTGGTGGAAAATTCCAGTACTAAGATAGCCAAAAAGAACAATATTGAACCAATTGATTGAGAACAATGAACGACTCATGGTATTTATTGTGTATTGTAAAACCTGATAAACTTGTGTTGCCTCGTTTGTACCCCAGACAAGCGGACCCATAATTTTGCAAGATTTATTTTGTGAAGAAATTGTATCAGGAATCTAGTCATCAACCCATCTTTTATACAAAAGAACCTCTTAGTCTAGACCACCAGATATTATCACTCGGCAGGCATATTAATGATGGTCAATTGTTTTTTTATCTTCTCATTGCATTTTATTCTTTTCTTTTCTTGTGGCAACATATAATTACAATATTATATAGATAGATGGTAAAATGTTCCAATGCCAAGACAGCCCCTGAATCACAAAAAACACACCCTGACATTAGAAAACTGATTACAAGTTGCTTCAACTCATGCAGCGTACGGAGACAGCGATTAACTTAGATGGCGACCGGAACGATCAATGCGGTCGAGTCGAGACGCCAGCGAATTAGAAATCAAGAACCATTCGTGAACAATATTTAGACGTCCTGTCACGAAGCCGTACGTGCGGCTGTTCTGCTCAGGCGCCGTCCGTCCGCACCCTGACCAATTTGTCCCATTCAGCTCCCGAGCGCGCTCTCCTCTCCAATTAAGGCACGCCGCGTCTCCTTGTATGTACGTGTATATATATATATATATATATATATA
>LAPY01001873.1:45075-61341 GCA_000970635.1 Eragrostis tef | reverse complement strand
ATGGCGCGTTTAGCCAAAACTCAATTAATCTTACTGAATTATGTTGAAGAATCATTGTTTGAAATTGCCATTTTTTAGCGCCATTTTTTTCCTTATCATAGAGAGGTTTTATCCGAGGCTTCATATGTGCACACATATCGAGGCTTAGACGAAAATTATTTTGCACTATAAGTGAATTATCTGCCTTCCCCATCAACTTACTTAATATATCAAGGCTTAGACGAAAATAGGTATGTTATTAATATATCTTATATTAATAACATACCTATTTTCTAACAACTTACTTTGTTTGTTGGATCAATAATGACGATACTTGGGGATTTATAGTTGTCTTATCTTTAAGAAACTGACTTGCACTAAAAAAGCGGAGGCAACATTTAGATTATTTGTCAATGCACTTAACAAAAGTTTATTCTGCACCTTTCCAGTCATGAAGTATTTTTTTCCTCATAAAAGGACCCCTAATTCTATCACCTAGGCTTGGAAGCTTGTCATATTATTATGAAACATTTGAACAAATTAATTTTAAATATAAGTAGCATAATCAAGCCTTTGTCGGCCATAAGAACTAAACATTTGGGAACTGAGGGATAACTTACACTGGTACATACGGTTTTATATGGACATATAAAGTGGTTAATTTAGAGTCCAAACAGTTATACTTTTGTATTCTTGACAGATAATGTGCGGTATTACGATGTCATAGCAAAGTTGGATGGCTTGTCTATACATGGCAATATTTCTTTTTCTCTAGGTCAAGGACGCATGATACTACTTTAGATTCAAACTACACTACTTCCAACGTTTCTAAATACAGGGGCGTTTTGGGTTGGTCAAAGTTAATCTTTGCTAGTTTTAACTAACAATATCTATAAAAAAATAAAATATGTTAAATAAAAAATTTGCATACTATGATAGTTGATTTTATAGTGTATCTAAGAATATAAATTAGACTTTGTAATTTTTTTGAATATTTTGCTATTTAAAGTTTGACTTTGACCAAACTCAAAACACCCTATATTTAGGGAGGGAGGGAGTACTTACTAAACACAACGTCTACCTGGCGTTTTCTCCCATAAACAGTTTTGTTGCATGCAATGTATTTATGGTTTTCTCCTGCAATTATTTTTGCAAGGAAAATAAACGTGTGTATCCAACGTTCTTGCATTCGTGGTTCACTTTTGGTCTAGAGAGGGGCCTGCGATATATTCTTTTTTGTTTAAACAGTATACAACTAAAATGGTTTTCTTTATCACCTCTCCTATATCAGTCATAGAAAAGCTATAAAATTGGAATCTGACTCCTATATAAGTTCCAAACATGAAGTACACATATTTTATATGTAATTTGAAATAAACTTGACAAAGCGCTAGTGGCACAAATGAAGGTGACTATGCTACAGTTTATACCCCGGCACAATCCACGAACAACCATGCGAGTATAACAAAAATAACATTCAAAAACTATTTATCAAATTAATCAGGAATTGTATTACCTTAAAATTTTCATGTGGCACTTCTAAATGCCAAATATCTGACGTTTAAAACATGTTCCGATGGCTCATTTATATGATTCTTTCGGTCTTTTTGTTTTCTTTCACAGCATGATGCATACTTTCACTTACATGATCACAGCAGTATATGAACCTCTTTCAGCAGACTTCCGTGACATGGGGATATCGACTCGTCGGGAATAGCAATGTGTCCCCACACAAGAGATTTACCATCCAGCTGACCTATTTTCGAACTTTGATTGCAGTATGTGACATTTTGGGCTTCGATGATAGAGAGGTAAGCTGGTAACATAATTATAGACGGAGACCTCTGTGGACTGCTAGGCTGGAGGTGGAGTTTTTACCCTGCCACAGCATTCGGATGGAGCGTTTGCCAAAGCCATTACCCTGCGCTCATACCGTATGTGTGTGTGTGTGTGTGTGTGTGTGTGTGTGTGTGTGTGTGTGTGTGTGTGTGTGTGTGTGTGTGTGTGTGTGTGTGTGTGTGTGTGTGTGTGTGTGTGTGTGTGTGTGTGTGTGTGTGTGTGTGTGTGTGTGTGTGTGTGTGTGTGTGTGTGTGTGTGTGTGTGTGTGTGTGTGTGTGTGTGTGTGTGTGTGTGTGTGTGTGTGTGTGTGTGTGTGTGTGTGTGTGTGTGTGTGTGTGTGTGTGTGTGTGTGTGTGTGTGTGTGTGTGTGTGTGTGTGTGTGTGTGTGTGTGTGTGTGTGTGTGTGTGTGTGTGTGTGTGTGTGTGTGTGTGTGTGTGTGTGTGTGTGTGTGTGTGTGTGTGTGTGTGTGTGTGTGTGTGTGTGTGTGTGTGTGTATATATAGGGTGGGGTCTGTCGGACAATACGCTTGAGCTTCTTCTTCACTTACCCATGCTTTCCTTCTTACGTCAAGATCATCGACCAAAGAAAAGTCGATAGCCTCACTGCTTCAGCCAAAGCTCGCTGAGATCACTCCTCGGACGATGCTGCACACGACTAACATGGTCCTACTTCGAGGCCGCCATCATTCCGCTTGTCATCAGCCAGGGCCAGCTGGTGGTTTCCATACCGTTGCAATGGAAACATCTGACGAAGAGCCTGGTGACCGGCCGATTGCGACCTGTCATGTTGGAACAACCTGTTCATCAGCTTTGTTGATCAGCTGCCGCCGCATTGGGATCCTGTGCCACCTAAGCTCTCTTTTTTTTTTTGAGCAATCACCTAAGCTCTCTTGATTTGCTCTCGCTCTTCCATGTGTCGCCTTTCAAATTCATCTATGTTGCTAGCTAATCTTGCCAGCAGTGTTGTTGGCGGGCGGACAACCTTGAATCGACCACTCGTATGCCGTCCTCCTCGTGCTATCGCGTCGAAGCCATCGCTAATCCTGTAGCTGGGGCTCTCCAACACTTGATGCCATTGCCGGATCAGACCTGACGATCGTTCCCTGCGACATGATCTTCTTCATGCCCGCTGTTGTCGTGATTCGTCGATGCCGAGGTTCCATTGGCCATCGTTGAGGGTTTGCTGACTTTGGCCTCTGTAGCTAGAGGAATCAAATGCCCACCGTCTCAGATGAGACTCCGCATTCGTGCTTCCTTGGCTACCCGCCGCAGCACGTTCCTTTGCTTTTTCTCGGCGAGCTGCCGCTCCGCCTCCGTGCGCCCCGGCGAGCTGCTGCTGCGCCGCGCAAGTGCTCCGCCTCAGCGTGTTCCCGGCGACCTTCTGCCGTCGCCCAGGCCCTCCGCCCCCGCGCGTTCCCAGCGAGCTGCCGCTGAGCCGCCCAGGTCCCGGCGAGCTGCCACTGTTTTTTGGAGACGTGGTCGCTAGGTCGCACGAAGTAGCTACGAGTAGATAGATAGACTTTTCTTTTGTCTTGGCTATCGGCATTAGTGTTTTGAGTCGTAACAGGACCGGATACGGAGTCCCGTAGTCCATAGTATTTTCTATTCCGAAATAATGATATTGTAAGTTGTATTTAATGTGAACTCTTTGTTAATCTAGACCGTTCAATCTTCATAAAATCCAACGATTCATATTTTGTTTTTTTCTGATTAATGTGGGAATTTTGTGGCCTTAAAAGCGAACGTGGTGGCTCCTTTTGTCCTTTAAATACTAAGATAATAGATAAATTTCACCCATAGCTATGGCATCGCGATTGCAAGAGAACACAAATCAGGGATGCGTATGGACACAGTGCCATTACACTAGCTTGGGATTCTTGATTTGACTCCAGTGAGATAAACGAAGCTGATTAGAAAACTGATCACAGGTTGCTTCAACACATGCGACGTACGTACGGAGACAACGATTAACTTAGATGGCGGAACGATCAATGCGGCCGAGCCGCCTGCGAAGTGCAACTGGAGAAATCAAGAATCATTCATGAACAATATTTAAATGTCCCAGCCGGCCGGTGGCCACTGACACGAAGTCGTGCGGCTGGGGATCCGGATCCTCTGAATTGGTTCAATTAATTCAGAGGAAGAGTTCTCTGCATTAGGTACAATCTGGAGCGTTGGATTTCAGTTTAACGGTTACGCGATCTGGGGTCACAGGACATCGCCTCCTCTCTCTCAGGTTTCCTCACCGACAGATCGAACTCAGTGAGCGCCTCCAGCTCCGCTCGCGCCGACTCCAGCTCCGCAAGCTCCATGTCCTGCGCACCCACCACCAATTCCCCATTCGATTCAACAGCGAGGTGAAGAGGAGCGGCCGTGTCGAGCCGAATAGCTAGCTAGCTAGCTGATGTCCCGACCAACCAACCAAGCAAGGAAGGAGGCGACTCACCATTGATGAAGGCGGAGCAGGGGAGGGCGCGGAAGGCGACGGCGAGCCCGCGGTCACGGAGCGGCTCGGCGCGGCGGCATCCTCCTCGCGCGCGGCATCCGGCGCGGTGAGCACCACGGTGAGGCCGCATTGGGCGAGGCCGCGCTCCTCTGCGTGCCGCCGTGCTCCGCCACGCGCCGCCGAGCTCCGCGGCACACGCCCTCCATCCCTCGCCTCTCTCTCGCTGTGGAGAATGCATCAGAGTTGTTCGCCCAATGACAACTCCGGCGACAACTCCGGCGAGCAGCCCATCGATCCATGGGTGAGCCAGCACTGGACGAGCGCCCGACGCCCCATCTGGCTTCCCACATGCTCGCCGGAGGAAGCCGCCTTGTCCGCGATCTCTAGCTGGAGGACGCCCGCCTCGCCTTTGCCTCGAGGGAGCCTGCGGACATGCCATCCAGTATCCAAGCGGGATGACGAACGCCGTTGCGGCCACGTCTCTACGTCCACTACTGTGCGCATTAGGCCTAGCTAAATGGCGCATCAGCGCACGACAGCCCTGGCGGGTAGCGCGCGACGGCCTCGGCAAGCGGCGGTCCGACAATGTTGGGCGGCTCCCTTCGGTCCATGGCCTCAGTGAAATCGACATTGGGGAAGAAAGAGTGAGGGGAGTCGAGGGGGGTCCGCCGGATATTGGGGGCGCGTGCGTTGGCCGTGCACCCGCTAGATGGCGCAGGGTTGAGCGCCCGGATGGCCGGCGGGCATTTGCCGTGGAGGAACGGCGGCCGGCAGGCTATTATTCCAAGGACTTGCTCTGGAGGGAAGGAGACAGGGAAGAAAGAAGCACAACCATTCATTTCGCGATGAACGTCCGTGATCTGTCCTAATGCTGAAAAGGTGTTCTCTGAATTGGTAACTATCAATTCAGAGGACCCCGATCCGTGCGGCTGGCCGGCTGCTCGATCAGGCGCCGTCCGCACCCTGAACTTCTCATTCAGCGTCATCACGAAGCGGAATTCTGGTACCTGGACACCCGGGTTACCCAATTCTGGGCGCGCCACGTAGTGTGGTCCAGATTTGCTATGGTACAGCTGTTGCAGATATACACACAGGACATACGGTGGGACCTACATCCCATACGAAATAAACAAACGACTCTCCTCCCTCATTTCCCACGCCACGTTCCCTATCTCCTCCCTGACTCTCTCTTTAGGGCAAATTCCTTCAAAACCATCCGCATAAATCTTAAACTTGTGGATGTCACCGAGAAAACTTAGATATTATAGATGCCAACGGCAGTTAAACTCTTGCCGTTCTGTACTACGGATGTTGCATCTGTTACATTAAACGGTGAATAAAATTTCAAAATACCAGCCCTGCTCCTATGTGATGGACTCCTGAGCGATGGGACCGGCTTGGGAAGGGAGGGCCACCTGGATCGGGACACGCCCAGCCAGCATCCGACTCCCCCGACTCTGTTCATCCCCAATCGAAACCAGAAACCCTAGCCGCCGCCCATGGAAAAATCGCCGCCACCCTCCACGATTTGCTAGTAGGAATCAAATTGCCAACACAAATTGCAAAGTTTAGAGCTACATACGAGGGAATGGTACCTGTCTGACTAGAAAAAAGCAATGGCCCAAGGTCAACAAGGATTTCTTCTTGTACCCACCATTGCTTAGGATATCTGCCGGTAGACCAAAAATTCATAGGTACAAGGGTTCTCATGAACCTGGGGCCTCTAAGAAAAAGAGGAGAGGAAGTGCACATGAATGCCCAATCTGCCATAGGCATGGACATCACTGGAACACTTGTAAAGATGGAAATCTTGAAGATAAGGAAACACTTGCTTTGTTGGCAGCCCAAAGGTGTGCATTTTACAACTTTCCACTCAAGCACAAACATCATTTCTCTTTGCACAAAAATTTAAATTTATTGTTGTATCACTCCCTTGTAGAAAAGCTGAAAAGAAAAGGAAGGCTCAAGAAAAGGCAACTATTGAAGGTGGCAGTAGTAAAACAAAGAGGTAAAATAAATACATTGTTCAATCTTTGGTTATGTTACTTTGTTTATTATTAGTTGAATCAAATTTGTAGGCCATGGTTAGCTCCAGTAGCAAATCAAGTCGAGGGGGCTCATACTTGCCAACCCCTTGTTCCATACAGTGCATCATCTAGTCAAATGGCAAGTGCAAGTCACGCTTCAAAGATGATGAAGAAGGATAAGAGGACTGCTCAAGCAAGAACACCAATTGTTGTATCTTCTCCTGCAGATAGCCCTGCCATGTCGACTAGGAGCAAGAAGAGGGGTCAAGAGAGTCCAGCTATGGGCACAAGGAGCAATGTGGTTACATTTCATATGGAGTCCAGCCTAAGCTCCATCCCAATTTATATCATGGGCATGTACCTACTTCAGGAACCAGCTCACATGAGAATGCAGTCGCCTAGAGCTGATTTCTTTTGGCACTCAGCAGGACAGAAAAAGAAATACCACATGATCATCTGGGAGGCCATGGCTAAGCCTAAGGAAAATGGGGGGCTTGGTTTTACTGAAACCAGAGTTATGAACGTGTGTCTTCTATCCAAATGGATTTTCAAATTGGAAAGTGGACATGATGATTTATGCTGTAGATTACTTAGAAAGAAATATCTGAAAGGGAAAGGTTTCTTTAGCAGCAACAGAGATGGCGGTTCACAGTTCTGGAGAGGCTTACATGACATCAAGGACTACACAATCAGAGGGCTTGCATATATGTTGGGCAGAGGAGACAAAATTAGATTTTGGCTAGATATTTGGATTGATCCCTGTCCACTAAAAATTAAATACAACAATCTGTTCATGATATGCGAGCAGCAGAATAAGACTGTAGAAGAGATACTAGATGGCAATAACATCAATCTGACTTTCCGAAGAAATTTTGGTCAACAACATATACAAGAATGGAACAGCCTCATAGGGATGCTTGAACTGGTGAACCTAACAGCCGATGAAGATTCAGTGAAATGGGTGTTTGAACGGTCGGGCAAATTCACCACATCATCGCTGTATAGACACCTAACGTTTGAGGGGGTGGTAGATACAAGAATGATAGAAATGTGGAATGCAAAGCTACCGTTAAAAGTGCAAATATTCTTATGGATGCTTTTCAAAGAAAGAATTCCGGCAGCAGAACAATTAAAGAGGAAAAACTGGAAGGGCAGTGTATGGTGCAAGATGTGTAGAGCTAAAGAAACACCGCAGCACATTATGTTTCAATGCCCGTTGGCGAAGCTAACTTGGTGCCTCATCAGAGATACATTTAGATGGCAGTTTTGCCCAAACAACTTACAAGATATAATAGACCTAACGATGCATAATAGAAGTCATGAGCACAATAGCTTTATTTTCTTTTTGCTCGGATGTGTTTGCTGGGCCCTGTGGCTCAACCGCAATGATTATGTATTTCGTAACATCATTTGCAATTCTCCTCAGGCTGTGGTGCACAAGGCGGTATCTTTCATGCAGCGATGGAGAATACTGCACAAAGAGGATGGGCGCGCTAAGGTGGAGGACGTCGTAACAAAGCTGAAGGAAGAGCTGGACAAAATTTCATCAAGTAGAATTCAGTAGTTGGAATCTTTTTGCTGAACAAGCGACTGTTATCCTCTGTAATAAGTAGTTGGGTGTATGGCCGTAACTTGGATTGCTTAATTTCTGTTGCTCTCAGTCTAAGTCGTGCCAAAAATAGAGGAGTAGATTATAGTAGAGTTGGTAACGTGGTTGAGCCGTCTGCAGCAGGGCTAATTGTAAAACTGGTTGTTCGCGAGTGTACTCTATTTTGCTTTTAATTAAAGCAGGGCTTTGCCTTTGGTCTAAATACACTGGATTTTTTCCAGGGCCGCCCACGTCATGGACGTCTCGTCGGGATTGGTTTTTTCATTCACAAAGCCCTTCTTAGGACGTGTTTACATACCCTGACTAGAGACTAGACTAAACTAATTTAGTCATTTTTAGGAACTAAAGTTTCAAACAAAAGAAACTAAAAAGGACTAAAACTAGTCACGCTAGTTCTAATAGGGAAGAGGAAGGCTAAAAGATTTTAGTCTCTAGTCACTTTACTAGTTTTAGTCAGGCTATTCAAAAACCACCTAAGACCACATGCCTAACTAGCGCGGAGCGTTCGCGCCAGCCATGGGCCCCAGCGGCTCCAAACGAGTTTCATCGTTTAAAAAAAACATAGCTTTTAAACCGAATTTTTAAATCGTGATCTGATTGCGTCGTTGCGTTCGCTGCGACGAAACCTTCGAAACTAGACCCTACTTGAATTTGTTTTGAATTTTTTTAAAAAAATAAAAAAAATGACGAATTAAAAAATTGGAACAACAAATGAAAAAGTTGGACAACAAACGAAAATGTTGCAGCAACGAACGAAGAAGTTGGACAGAACAAATAAAAAAGTTGGAAACAAAAAAACATATAAACAACTAAATAGAAATGTTGGAGTATCACTCGAAAAAGTTGGACGGCCAAACGAAAAAGTTGAAGAAACAAATTAAAAAGTTGGCTGACCAAGTAAAAGTTGCAGCAACTTTTTAGTATCACTTTTTAGTATCGATTTTTTTTTTGTGGAGGTACCCTGGGAAAAGATCCAGTGGAGACGGGATGGGCCTGTAGCTCAGAAAAAGTATGAAAAGTTTATAATTACTAAAAAACTACCAATCTTTTCATTGGCATAGTTTATTTGTTGGAGAAGAGTTGATCCTTCTCATTTCAGGATTAATCATCTCGGGTTCTCTGTTGAGTACAAAAGTAACCTCTCCTGTTGGGAAACGCATTAGATATTTACCTAAACCTGTCGGTCTTTGGGCGGATTCTACATTAGCTCCAAGACGCTGGTCTCTAACTAGAAAAGTAAATGCTTGCGCTTGAGAAGCTTCTGGACCTGTGGATCCATAAAACTCACTATCGAAAGGTCTTGAGCTTATGGTACCATGCCCTAAGGTGCCTGCTTCAAACCATAAAGTGCCTTGCCTTCAGCTATTGCTATTCTCAAAGAAAAAAAAAGGTGCGTAACATACTGAAGTGGGGTCTAGTTTCGAAGATCTCGTCATGAAAAACACGATGGTGGAATCGGTTTTTCATTTCGATGCACGGTTTGCACTCTACTGATTTTTTTAGTTGAGAAACATCGATGATGTCAGCATAGACCTGCTCACAAACCAACTCCATCTCCCACGCGCGCACAATGTTTCCTTTTTCCAACCTGTCTGGTTTCCATAATTAGCAACAACCGTAATAAACGAAACAGCAAAATAGAAGATCCCCGTGTCGGGGTCCGTGATGTAATGATGATGTTCCGCCACGGCACCTCCTCCCACGGGACTCGCAGAACCCCTGTGCGTGCATCTTTGAAGGACAAAAAGGCTTGGATGATAAGTAAGCAAACATTCCATCCGTTACTCATTTCCCATCAAATTTAGGTTTGCCATGCTAAAGCCATAATTTCGAGACCCACCGTTTTACGAAATAACTGTGCAAAATTAGAGCAGCCTGCAAAACGTTTACCTTTCGAAACAAGTAAACAATTTTTTTCCCAGATCATAACTAGTTTGGAACCACTTTCTACTTCGTAGCAGTGGCTAACTACTAACTAGAGAGACAAGGAACGTTTATATTTACACAGATGTCTTGATCTTCAACAAAGCAAGGGAAGGATCTAGTATTCCAAGCTAAGTAGGAGAAAATTTAGCATAAGCGAGACTTCAACTGCACGCATGTTAGAGAGAAACAGTAAACTCTGGAGCTTCGAGGTCAATCTCTTGCCTCATGACGCAGCTCATGAACCAGTCACTGCTGTATGTTTTGATACCACTTCTTGCCGCGATCAATGCAAGTTCCATCTCCTCTTCGCACGCCAGGAAGATAGCCTTGGATGGCTCTTCTAACTGGCTCAGCTTTTTTACAACCTGTAAAGTATGAAGACGTGAGTTTCAGAAGGCTAATCTTGAATGAATTGGTAGAATAACCTGTTTCCTATTCTTTATATAATTATGCACAAAGGGTTTAGTGATTATCCAAAATTTGGTTCAGCAATCTGTTACTAATTCGATCAAGTAGGTACACTTATTTTGTGTAGAAAGTAAATTGAAAACCACTCTCTTGAATTTTTTCTTAAAAAGATCACATGTAAGTTTGTGTCTGACTTTTCTTTGCGTCAGCTAAGAAATCGTAGCAGAATTTCAACCCTGATAGAATGGAAGTTGCATTGAGGAGGGTCTGGACTCCAGGATGAAAGCATCGTAAGATAAGTTCAGACATATAAGATACTGGCATATAGTAAAGCAGTAAGGTCACCTTGCCTCCGGTAGATTTGATAATGGATTGGAGAACATCAACAGAGGGCTGAATGTACTTCGACAGACAGAAAGTGTAGCCTGAAAACAAAGAGGAATTCTTTTCTCTAGCTCTCATAACTGCATCTCTCAGTTCACACTGATATTGCACCCTATATTCTTCATCTTCCAGAACATATTGCGCTTCACCTGAAATACCAGGAAAAAACAATTAGAAAAAAAATTGAAAATGATTATCTAGGTAAAGGAAAACGAGTGACCCGGTACCCTCTAATCCTACTACTTAGCTCAAAAAAAATGAACGAAATTTTCAGAATTCCACACACTTTTGAAAAACTAGCTCATTTTGTTGAACTAAAGAGTGCCGGAGGGTACCCTTAGGTGCACCATTTTACACCCCTATAGGGTCCAAAATATAAGGCATTCTTCATCACGACAGGAGCCCATGAGCTAATTAAAGAAGGCAACAAGAAGCATCATTCATGTTTTTTCTTCAGACTCATGCAATGACAGTCAACTTTAAGCTCACCTACAAACTGTTCTTGCTTGAAGCTATCTTTTAGCCAGTTGGGGGAAACTATCCAAGCTCTGCAAGAGTGTATGAGATTTTGAATTAATTGAATAATCATAAAACCAGGAATACAAGTAGGTTAAGACACCATATTCAACTTTGGATTTCAGTCAAGAGGATAAGGCGGAATTATTTTCATCAGAAGTGAAACAAGCTGGAACATCATTTACTCATTTGGTTGCTCAAGGACAAGGACACAGACCCAGAGGACAAAGCAATGCAGAAATTCATAGTCCTTCGAGCTTTTCCAGTAACGATATGTGTGCACGAATGTCCTTCGCAAGAAACAAATCCTCCCAGCATTTCAACCACCTGCACAGTAATGGGTGGGTTATTATACTTCAAACACAGAAGCACCAAAGTGGTGCACACATGGAGGGAAAAAACGGTATGGAACTTTCCGTGTTCTCAAAAAATCCAATGAACATAAATGTTTGAAGCCAGTTGTTCTATAGTTGAACAATTTTCAACATACAGCAAGTTTAAAACTCATGTGATGGAAGGATATGCAGTCTTTTTGTATGAGTAACAATGCAATTTACTTGGCATTTGTTCATTTAAACATGTTGAAGATTTCTTCAAACTTATGTGTGCTGCCCATCTTTTCTCAAATATAAACGGAAGTTGTGTAGATATAGCGCATATTACCTTTGTAAGGCGTGCCTTCTTCTGTTCATCAGCAATGTTCATGAGCATGATTGTAGGCCTTCCACAAGGACGTATAATAGCATTATTGTCTGCTGATATTCTGCTTTCAACATGAGCTCCCACACTAGGAGTAAGAGGAATTTGATGGACATAATTTCCATGTTCAGGGGTATCACATACGTATTTGTCATCCATGTCATCTTGATTGGTGTCTTTGCAACGGTCAGCATCACTGCTACATCTTATTCTTTTTGACTTAAGTGACGATGAGGAGGTTTCATATATCCGTTTCTTTGTCTGTTGCTCAGACAATGAGCCTTTACTACAATCAGTATGGGCTTCACTTGTCACCTTTGCAGTCTTTCTGACATCACGGCGTTTATATGTCTGGAGAACAATATTGTCACACGAGACTGCAGTATCAGCAGGAGATATATCTGCAAGAAGAAACCTATAAACTCAGTAGAAAACATAGCAGATCAAATTTGTTGCAAATTCACGGGAACTTATACAATATAATGTTTGTGTTGGTACCAAAGTGAAATAATTGTAGTGCTGTATCAGTTCAAGTTAATACATTCAGCTATCTATGATTGGTTATTGCTATCCATGATTATTGACTAACTTCTCACTGACATCATGACTTCCAGAAATGAACACTAGAATTATCTAGTGTAGAAGAGCTCTAAGAAAATTAGTGCAGTACAGCAGTATGTTACTCTCAAGAATGAGTGCTCGAAATAATGCAGCACTGGTATTTTCGAAGCATGCTCCACTACTAATCTGTTCTTCAGTAATAAAGAATATAATATTGCTGTAACTGTAATATTTCTTATTGACTTGAATTCATTATGGTCACAGAAAAATTTAAAACGAAGCAAAAGAAAATAAAATATTTGAAATTATAACTCAATAATTAGCTTATAGCATGTAACTTGTGCCACGCATAAATTTGCATGGACACATGCTCTGGAAAATGTGGGTTTGAGATATAAGCACACAAAATGTTACAGGACCAAAAAGTCATGCAGGCTTACTATCTGAAATTATAATGTTGGCCGGAGATGTCAGCACTTTTTCCTGTGAAATCTTCTGCAGGGTTGGCAACTCCATCTTAAGATGTGCAACCATAAGTGTTGAACCTCCGGGAAAGCATAATGCTCTCTTGATATCAGCCCTAACTGGAATTTTTCGAATCTTCCCTTTAGTGTCCACTTCTCCAATAGATACAAAACCCTGAAAATCATTTAAGATACATCAGATGGCACTGCATATTTTCTACCGCATGAATAAAAGGGTTCATTCTTTACATTGCCATAATAAAGTGGAAATTATTTGTTCTCAAACGCTGATTTTGATCTACAATTCCTTTTTTGGCATGTAAATAGGCAACAAGTCACTAATGCCCTCTAACAAAGCGAGCGCCTAAAAAACATTTGATAAGATTTGTACATGCTCTAGAGTGGAAGATCATATACTAACATAACAAGCCATACATTTGCTTCCAGGCATCACCCTGTCACAATACCTATGTCCCAATCAGAGCATCAAAATTTCAGTGATTTTTTATTGGCCTTAAATACCAGCTATTCATCTCGTTTCCGCGCAGGAGATTAACATACTATCACAAAAAGTGAGACAAGCATTTTTGAACAAATAGAATTTGCGGATTTCTTGTGTTTTATGGGGTGGGGGGAGGGGGATACCCTCTTTCACTTGCCTGTTTAAGCCAAAATCCATCAGAGACCATATCTGCCCAGCAGAATATAGTTGTAACACCAACATTTTGGAGCCTCAGGCATAGTTCTCTGTACAAGAGCTGACCAATACCCTGTGTTGGACGTCAAAACAGGTGGGTCAGCTAAGAAATCAATATATGATTCATTGCCAAAGGCATGCAATCATGCATTACATGTAGTGTTCTGTTTATTGCACAAACACCATAATTGTCAGTTTACATTGAAAGATGTCAGGTAAATAGAATTTTGCAGACTGCAGGATATGCATTGAAGAGTCTAGGTCTAAGTATGAAGAACAAAGGACTGATATTCAAGTAAAGTTGTTTTCCTTGGCATCTTGCAATAGCCAGTGCAAAGCATGGTAGATTTGCTGAATTAAAAGTTCAGGAGTGTAAATGAGATGGCCCATAATTCCATTACTAGATCACGCAAGGCCGTAACATACATGTATTGATACTAAGTGCAAACAACAGCTGAAAATAAAGTGTGCAGCAAAATTTCATGCAGTGTACTTGTAGTGGTCTTGTGGATTAAAGCTCTCGGATAAGAAATAAGGAGACGAGTAAAGATAAAAAGGACCACAGAGGCAACTGGAACTTTACTTGAGAAGTCAAATAAAATTAAAACTTGCTTAAGGAATGCTAACTCAGAAGCATAGAACAATTAAATTGTGTCTGCATACCCCACGTTGATAAGATGATCTCACTACTGCGAGAGGTATTTCAGCATACTGAGTGTCAGCCGGGACTATCTGATATGACACAGCAGCTACAACCTGCATGAAAACTATATTCTGTGAAATTTGTCGGTCATAAGTTTACTATTTAAAAGCAGGAAGGCAACATATCTCATCTCTATACCAAATATTCTCTTGTTTTAAGAGAATATTAGGAAAAATATACTATTACATGGTTATTACAAGTTTCCAATTGAAACATGTTAAAAATAAAAAGATGGTGCCTAATTTAATTGGTAGGTGGCATGAAAGTAGGATAATTAAGACATAACACAAGGGAAAAGATTATGTCAATCAAGTTTCAGTGCATTGTCAAAATGAATTCGTTGTTTCACTAGATCAATGTTTTGAGGTCGACAATAAGTTCATGATTAGCCATCCAGTTGGCACATGGTGAAGTACTGGACAGAATGACTTGACTAGAGGAGCTAGTTAACCGACCTGAGTGATCAATCATTGACAAGGGTGACTAAGTGGGGTTCAAGTATGTACAACTTGGTGTTGCTTCTCTGTTGCAACATAACATATAAATTCACTAGGAAATATCTGTTCATCTGAAAATAAGCAACTGACCTACCTGCTAGGTACTAATGGTGTTCTCTTAATTGCATGCTGTAAAAGACATGCAGGCAAATATATTTTGTGCTGCAGATAAGTTGAAATGGTGAGTAGTCAGCCAAGTCGATCCTCTAGCAACTCTGAATCAGGACTTAATAACTCTACAGTCTGCACTTGATTTACACATTTTACATTTCTTTCTCTTTCTTTAAATTTTGGCATAAATTTTGTCACACGCCGTGTAGCCAAAAGGGACAAAGATAATTACCTCAAGATGTTGTGCAGCAGAGGTAGACATCAGAATTAGAGTCTTATACTTCCTGGGAGAGAAACCCAAAATCAGAGCGGTAGCTTTTCATATTCTTATGAGCAAAATAAAGTAGTTCTTTGAATGAAAAATTTAAGCAATAAGGATTCTACCAGTACCATGAATCCGAAGTCAAAAGTAAGATTCATGATTGCGAACTAGTTGAGATCAAGAAATAAATTAATACCCATTAGTTGTGCATTTTTCAAGAAAACCTGACTTTCTCCCAGTGTCAGCAGCATAATCCATAGTAGGAAGTTCTTGTTTATAAAGCATTAATACTTCCTGAAAATAACAAAGGCACAACATACATGAGATACCCTAGCATTTGCACAAAACGATCGAGTAATACATGTGCCTGCAATAAGATGTTGGCGCATAGCTCATGACTAGGATGGGTGGAGCTCATTGCCATACTTCCACTGTGCACGACTAGTACTCACTCACATGAACAAGCAAACGTTCTACCAACGTTGAAATGCAAAATTATGGTGATTTTCAGATGTTATTCCTTAAATGCTTAAACAAATGTTGCAATTTCAATTACCTGAAGCAAGGACTTCGTCTGGCTGTCGGTGTCACTTGGATTGAGGAGGATGAAATCAGATCCCTTGCCTACATACAATGCAAAAGCACAAGCACTACTTAGTCCAATCGGTTGCGACCCAAACATGGAAAAACGATTGCAAGCACCCCAACACCCACTTACCAACGCCATCCGAAGAACTCTTGTCCGCATCCACTGCGTAAACATCATCACACGAGTCAGTAGCAGCGTTAAACATCATTCTTACATAAATCACGAAATTGCATTAGGCGAACGATCCTGACAGCATACCAGAGATCAGGACCTTGGAGCCCCTGGGTCCGGAGATGGTGAGCCCCTGCTCCGTGGACTCGCACCGCAACCCGCTCCCGTGGATCTCCACCTTGCAGTTCCCTACAAAATGGGCAGAGAGAAAAAAAAAACACCAAACTTCTGAGACGACCTCGAGGCTATCGATTGAATCACGGAAATGGAAGATCGGGGTAGGGTTGCGCGCACCGATCGAGAAGGCAGGGGCGGGCTCCGGCTCGGCCGCCGTCTTCCGCGTCCTCCCCATCGGAGAAGGAATCGCCTGCGATGATG
>LAPY01001873.1:3261-21727 GCA_000970635.1 Eragrostis tef | reverse complement strand
CGGCGGGCCGCGCCACTGGGACGCGGAGGTTGGCCAGTAGCGCTCTCCTCGCCGCCGCCATCGCCATTCTCTCCGCTACTCGATCGATCGGTGCAGGTGCGCGGCGGCGAGAGGGGAGAAAGAGGGCAACGTGGAGACCTCGTGCCTGTCTGGGCTGGTACAAATCGTGATTCCCCAGTCCATTTGTGGAAAATGAATTTATGGCCCAGACAAATAAATCCACGGGCTCCTCAGGAAAAACGTTAAGAACTCATGGGCTGAATGTAAGCCCACAGGGTGCACTTTTGACTTTCAGCTACCAACTCTGACCGCTTGCTCAAAAAAAAAAAACCCCAACTCTGACCTACAATTTCTATAAAAAAAAATATTTACAAACACTTAAGAACTCAATAAGTCTCATAAGTACGCATTTTGGCACACAACAGTATTGTTTTGTCTTACACATGGCAATATAGAATGTTGCCAAGTATATTATGGAAAGGAGGGACAATTTGTTTGTGGATGGAATTTGTCATAGTTGCTCACAGATGGAATCTGTCTTTGTTGGAATTTCAAATTTGTTTATCTCGATGAAGCAAATAGGACAGAGAGACCAATAGGAAATTTACCTTCGAAACGAGTTGGAGATATTGACATGAAAAGAATTAATTGGTATTGGTGAGGTGTTTTTTCTCTCTCGAAATTATCTTATGTATTTATATTACATCTTGCATTCAGAAGATAGACAACAATACAGTGTCATATCCTTAAAACCACGGCAATGAAGTTTTTTGCCCACCATATCATGGTTGGAGTTTTAGAAATAGAAAATATGAGTACGATAATTCAGTACACAAGAAGTGATGAACTCTGCTCCTTCTAGGTTGAACTTTATTGAGACTGTCTTACTTATATAACAATGAATATTGAAATATTCTCCCTTAGCTTTTCTTAAAAACCGCACACAGATAAATAAAGTCCATATACTTTCTTTCACAAGGAGATCAACATATACAGGTCGAGATCAACCGATAAATATGTGGAAGAAAAGACACAAATCGGAATATGTGGAAAACTCTTACATCATCTTCGATATGCTCGATGATGTGCTTTTTACTGTTCAATATATAAATGTATACATGTTTCAACATATGTAGTACACAGTATAGGAGGCACTCCAATGCATCAGGTTTGCCGTTCTCTGTTCGCAGCAGAGGTCACAAAGCCAGCAGCAGCACAGGGCGGCAATACTGAAAGAAAAACGAAACCACACTAATAGGTTAATAGTATATAAACAATCCTACACAATTAATTAAGCTATTATAACTCCTAAGAAAATTGTAAAGAAACGAAAACGTTTTTGATAATTTAAAACAAGTGATACAGCATCATAAATCCTAGCTACGATTTTTTCAGGCTATCATGTATAGATGCACAATCTAGCTAACCAAACAGGTGAGTATACATTGACCTCGCCCTGGCGCAAGCTTGAGACTAGCAGCACGGATTATAAAGATAAATACTGATGCATGCCTATTGACACTGGCGTAGGCGCATGTTTGCAGTAACACGAACATCAAGATTTGAGCTCTAGCGGGGTGTCGGCGGTACGGTCATTACTTAGGAAACTGAAACTGGATAAATTGCTAGTATTTACCATCCATCGATGAAGCTAGTCTTCCGTCCCCGTGCAGCACGTCCATGGCCCCGCCCTACCTGCTCCGAGTCCACGGTCGGGTAACCTGGCGAGATCACAGAGACACATTCGATCAACAAAACGCATAGAAAGCACAGTTCGTAGCTAGAACTACGCAGTCAACAGCACAGTTCGAAGCTGGAACTACGCACTGAAAAGCCCAGTCCGAAGCTGGAACTACACCGAAAAAAGTTGTGATGAGGTGCAGGATCAGCTAGCCATAACTACGCACCATGAACACCAGAACACAAGATAGTTAAACGGCTCTATGTGATTTTGTAATGACCAATTGACCATGCATGCGTGATGCATCTCACCTGCTGGAGGATGCAGGGTCTTGTGGTTGACATTCTCCATTCTTCACTATGTTTTATCTCAGAGCTCTCTGCTCTCCCAATTTGTTTTGTGTCTCTATAATTATCCACAGAGAATCTCTATATTATACTTTGCTACCTCAAATTTTTTTTGAGATCTAATGCCTCAATTGTGGGTTGGATTATATGTGAAGCGGCGTCGCGTGCCGAGGCGTTTTTATAGCCGCATACTCGCCGTGCAAAAGACTGCGCACGCCTGCAAATATTCGTTTCGGATTCCTTTATGAAAACTTGGCAGGTGCTCGATTGCTCAATCGGCGACGGTCTGCGTGCGTCGGCCAAGTTGCTCGCGGATGGAATCTGTCTTTGTTGGAAGTAAAACTTGGGACGAAATCAGCAGCCGTTGGCAGAAAGATCATGATAGAGTGTTGGCACCGGCGCTAACTGTTCGTCGGCCGGCGGCATCACCATGGCGGTTTTTTCCTGTCGATGGTATCATCCTTTTGGATCAATTTCCTTTTCTTTTTTTTTGCAAGAGACTTTTGGATCAATTTCTGGCCGTTAAAAAAGGATTAAATGCACGCATTATTCGTGCGAATTGTAATTGAGTGCGCACATTAGGCGTCGGTGGCGCAATTCTTTTACGTTCTTAGCTCATGAGTTTTGCCAAAAGCCGTGTCTCGTAGGTCCATGGAATATGTTCTAACGAGATGAACCGATGATTATAGTCTTAACAAAGTTAAATTCGCCTCCTATTTTTCAATCGAGGGAAGAGCTGCGTCTGTTCTTCCTCTTTGTACTGCATTTCTCTTCAGAACAAGCAGTATTTAAACTAAGCTAGAGTGATGAAGCTCGTGAGCAATTGTCGGCAGAAGCAAGCCATGTATGAATGCATCCTTGTTAACAAGTTCATGAGATAAAGACTCTGATCCCTAAAGGTTTGGAAGGAAGTCGAAGGGTGTTGGCGTACAAGTATCCACTGCCAGATGTTAACCTACCAAGCGAAATGCTAGATCGTTCAGACTTCAGCAACCTTTTTATTGCAAAGCGAGCATGCTAGATTTGTCATCGCAAAAGAAGAAAAAAAATCTACATTTGCTGGATCACACAGGAATTTTTGACAATGCAAAAGCTAAAAACAAATGTGGGCTCAGATTCTAAAACTTGTTAACATGTGCATGATGGCTGAATAAGCATGGCTTTGTTGATTTGATTCGTGGAAGCAAAGGCACCGACTAGGTACGTAAAAATGAACATTGTTTGTATACGACGGAAAAGAAAAGATGGTAGGTAGATTAGATAGCACTATAGAAGGAGATCTCCGTTATCGGTCGTAAGGTTTCAAGGTGTATGAAGGACAATTTGCAAAAGAAAAGTTCCCATGGAGAATTTCTGGTTCTGCCAAAACATGACATGCAAGCAAGGTATAGGTAGAGGCGTTACTTCGGATTGGGGTAGCTAGCTGAAAGTAAAACATCTGCTGGCTTTCAAAAACGAATTTCAGAAGATGCTAAGCATGAAGAAAGAAAACCTTTCAATACGGAACCATTTAACAAGATCCATAATGTAAAAACGTTTTAGCTTTGCAAATGAGATTTGAAAACTTAATATTCGGGCCCGATCCTCTGGCATTATAAAATAGAAAAGAATTTCAATGGACCATATGGACAGTAAGCATTCAAGTCCAAATCTCTTGCCAAAGTTGAACTAGATAACCCAGCTAAAGCAAGTTTCGATTCTTAGAGACACCTTTTCATGGCCTGAAATATTCATCTAGAAACCCAGTTTTTTGTTTTATAGCGAGGAATCATGATTAATAGCTCAAATGCTAAGTGGAATGGCGCTTGGCATAAGGGATTTTGCCTCAAAAGAAAAGCCATCTTTATCAAATGCAACAGCACGTTAAGATCAGTACCTAGGTCGGTAACTATTGGAAGATGGAAGTTGCATGAAAACTATCTGATTAGTGGGCAGATACCCTCATATAACAGGTAAAGAAATCTTTCATTTCATACATGATGCAACAAATGACTAGGCGCCATAGTTTGATGCCATAGTGCTCTCCGCTGCTCGCATCTCATGAGCAATATCTTTACGCCGAGATAGTTTGATGCCATTACTCTTTTGATGTTATTACCAGCAGGCCCAGTGCGCCAATCAGCAGGTACTGCACAAAATGACAAGAAACATCAATACCCTTTTCAATAATGCAGAGCTCTATTGCTCAATTTGAGGACATCTTAACGCTACTTATTATCATGAAAAAAAAACTTTGTCAACTTGCATAAATTACACTAATAAAGAGAATGCACAATGATTCATATAGACTTGTACAGAAACACTCACAGACAGATGAACCAGGATAATCAATGCTACATCTCAAGGGCAATCACTTTATAAAACAGTAAGAATAAGCATACCTTAATAAATGGCTTCTCAGTCATGATTATTGTAACCCACCCGACATATGGAAGATAGCTGTTCACAGTAGAAAATTTAGATCAGCTATCACTTTTCATCAGACGTCAAAGCAGATGGATGCTGGTGAAGTTGATGGTTCTCACCCTACAGCACGGCCCATAATGTGGTGCTGCTGGAGCCATAGCTGCCCATGAGCATATAGAAGACGATCATCCCCAAAATTGTTGTCACCTGAAAGGCAGTTCATCAGGTAAAGAGAATGCAAATTGCAGAGGAGCACAGAGTATCATACAATGGTAGCTGTTGGTTCTTTTCAGAATATACTGCACAAAGTTGGTAGATACCTTTCGTGAGGATATCAACTTCTGCGGTATCCTGACGTTCGTGCACCTATACACAGAGAAGAGTAAACTCAAACTGAATAAGGATAAAGCAGGCATATAAAAATCAATGCAAACGGCAACAGCTAATGTGTACACTATTTATTACCTTAATTACACGGTGAACAATTGGAATCTCACGACCCTGTATAGAAGAAGAAAATGAAACTTTAGTGTCTTCAGAATTATATGATCATATTACAATGTAGTAAAGAGCAATCAGATATATTTATGATTAAGCATGTCACAGGTAAGCAGGACTTACGTCGACATTAAAAACAACAATTTCTCCAGTGCGGATAGGATCCTTGCTCATGTGCAAAAAGAGGATATCACCCTGCAAAGTAGCTGATTAGTCATTCAACTTTCAGCATACCAGTTCAAAGCCACCATGGCATAAGTCTGCAGGCAACCAGCTCCCAAGTTAAAACTACACAGTATGTAACACGCAACACCAAGATGATACAAACTCGGTATATGGGTGAGGCCAGAATTTTATAGCTCAAGATTCTGAAGACAATGCAATCATGCACCAAATTCCCATTTAGACGCTAGTAGCTAAGTAACCACAATCCATTCAAATGAAAACAGAATAGAAATGCCCCATCTTGTGCAGCAATTTCTAACATTTATGTTGGCCACAGATAAATTATTTTTTCCCCTGTAACTGGTTGAGATATACTAAGGTCCGCATCATGTGTGCAAATATCATTAAAAGCATAGAACATCAAGCTAATTGACAAGTTTTGCAAGAAGGTAACAAACCCTTTTAAATCCAGGCTCCATGCTGCCAGAGAGAACCACCACCACTGGGGACTCACTCCCAGTTACAACCATCAATCCTTTCCATATGATCAATGCCGAGGTAACAATCATACCTGTAAATATACACATTTGAAACTCACTTACGGTTCTCCTGTTGCAATCAACAATCAATTTTTTTTGAAGGAATTAAACACCCAGCCGAATCCACCAATTAAAATAGCGAGGAAGGGTGTCAGTAACAGCTGGCCTACACAGTATCTCATCAGAAAACACACACACAAAAAGGGTATCTTTAGGCATTATTGAAGAGAGCATGTATGAGTCACACTAAACAGTAAACGGGAGCAGGACGAATCCCGAATTGATTCTTTACGAACAAGTAATTCTCCTTTATTGTTCAATCCGCGTGATTTTTAAGTAAAAACACAAAAAAAAACATAAATCCAATCAAGAACCCTTCCCTTCCCCTGATCTCACATGCCAAAGCCCTCTAGAAAATCTGAAAAATGTTCGCTCCTTCACTTCTCCCACAAAAACCCTTCTGGAACCACATGTAAGTACCTAATCCACGAACCCAAGAACTACCCGCCTCCCGAAACACCGATGCGAAAGCCAAATACCTCAAAACAAATCTAAAGAAAACAATGGGGGACAGCGGCAGCGGATCTCACCGAGGCTAATGATCTGCGTGAGCACCTGGCGGATCTGCATCGACCGGATCGAATCCAACGTGTCGCCGACGAACCCCATCTCCCTCTCCCTCGGCTTCCGGCGGCGAACTCGACGACGGAGGAGAGGAGACAGCGAGCGAGAGAGCCTTCGCCTGTTTCCGTTCGGTTTTTTCAGACAGGACCCCGATGATGCTCGATATTTTGGCAGTTCACCCCCACCACGTCACAGTCGGGTTGCACGTCATTGCATCTATTTCGAAGCGTTGGATGGACATCTGACGGATGTGATATTTCCTTGTCGGTCAGTACACGGTGGGCCGAGGGCATATGGATCAAATGGGCCTTGTATGGGCCCCAGAGATACGGGCTGGAACTCATCTTTCACATTGTCTGAAATTTATCTTTTTTTTATTGGAATCGTTACGATGACGTTGAATTAGGGAACGAGAAAAGCTATCTCCGATTCGCAAACATGTACATTAATAAACTAACCAACATCATATAAATATAAATAAGGTGAAAGGGGTCTTGGCCTAGTGGTAAGGCACCCGAGTAACACCTTTAAGGTCCTGAGTTCGACTCTCGGTAGGAGCTGATTTTCTAGGATTTAACGGCTTTGTGCTTTCAGCGGTAGGCGACGCAGTCATCGACAATGAGGCACCAGTGGTGACTTCGTCAATCTTGAGGATTTGCCGGCTCAGTCTTCGAAGATGCTCATAGAGGTAGGGTTTGCGTATGTGCGTTCATAGGGGTGAGTGTGCGTGCGTTGTGAGTGTCTGAGTTGTACTGTGTAATCGCAAAAAAAACATCATATAAATAAAAATGAAGGGAGTACATAGATTCTAGCCTAAAAAAAGATCCAACAACAATTTTATTTTATACTTAAATGATGACATGAAGAACACCAATCAAAAACTGGCGTATGACTTTGTTGATTCTGAAACTTAAAGAGGACTTCTAGATCTTAGATCTACTAGTAAAGCTTGTCACCCTTGATCCACTAGGGGAAAATGATTCTCGTTATAGTTTGCAGATGAGCAACACAATAGGTCCGAGTCGTCTGACCCTATCCTCCCACTGGCGTTCGACCAGACAATCAACCTGTTTGGTAGGCTGCAGCTGTGGCTGCAGAAAAATAACTGCGAACATTATAGTGACTACAGAAATATTGTAGCGGTTGCAGAAAAAATAACTGAAACACTGTAGCTGCTGCAAAGCAGCCGAGCGATCAGGCTGAATGTAACGCAGTAAGGACAAACTAGAAAGCGTCAAGTCGTCCGTAGATTACACCTTTCGGACGATGCAGGTCGGATGTACTCCCCCTATCCAAAATTAATTACTTTTTCTCTTGGCTATCTATCAGATTCATTGAACATTTCTCTCTAAAAATGGACAACATGTATGTCCAAGTTCTCTCTATCCAAAAACACTCTAAGGAGTAAGGATGACAAGTTGGAACGGAGAGAGTATAGTCTTTTCCTTTACGGGTTGGGCGAGAGACAAAATTAAAGAGAGAGGTTCTAATATATTTGTTTTCGTTCTAATTGATTGTACCGTCCTCTTAAAACGTCTATCGCTTGACATTTTTCTTTTTACACAGTTTATGTTCTTGCCGACGTTGTGTTGAGGACACCATCCTCTGTGTCCTTCTCATGGAACAAAGACGCGCCTGACAGTGTTGCAAACCAAAGCGGGACACGGTGTATGGACGGTAGCCTCTCAATACATTCACACATCGTATACTGTTCTTACATAGGCTTCTCCAGCGATGATGCCACAACACAACGTGATCACCATTTCAGATAACTCTCCTTTTGACCATCAAACTAAATTACTAATATATAGTTAGCTTGCTGGGCGCCTCCACGTGCACCTTATTACCACCTTCTTCAGCTAGTGCCTAGTCACAGCAGAGCTCGCAGAGCCAGCAGCAGCATAGTGCGGCGATGCTGTGAACGGAGAAGAGATCATCGAACATGAAAGAGCAAGGCAAATCAATTAGAGGACATCATTATTTTCTTCAATCACACAGGTTAATCTTAACCAAAGAATGAAATAACTCTGAATCAGTGGCATCAGCTAGCTAGTTGTTGCAGTACTAAATTAATACCACTACTCGATCTGCAGAAAAAAGGAACACGCACCATCCCTCGATGAAGCTCCCCTCGCCACGCTTAGCCGTCGACGCGCGGCGCCGCGATCCGCAGCACCTGTTCTTCCTGCCGCCTCCGTGCTTCCCCACCTTCGGGTAGCCTGTAGCATTCATGGTGGACGGGTTAAAATCGATTATAGACTTGTATTTTGATCAGGAATTTACTGAGAACATGACTAGGATTATTTGCTAAGACGATATGATGCATGCTCACCGGGAGGAGGCTCCACACTGTTCCTGTTGCTGTTGTTGTCCTCCATCAGCCAATCTTAATATTGGTTGGGGCCTAATTACGATGGGCTGTTTGTATGTGCAAGCTAATAAGATATTATAGATTTCTAGTTTGGTGGTGGTGTTCGGCCATGCGAGGTGCGCAATATTTATAAGGGCGCCGCACGCACGCAACGTACGTAAAAGCAACCGAGGTGGCGAGCACATATGCTTTGCTCTCGCTGAATTACTTTGCTTTAAATTTCTAGCTCGATTCTGCAATGGTATGTTGACCCAAATGGCATAGAGCATTTTGTGCAACGACATGGGTGCGTTAGGTAACCAAGAGTGTATTGACAAGTGGGAGAATGCGTTGTTTTGTATTCGTCCATACTGATGCGCCATGCAAAGAACCAACAAAGGTCTACAAGAACTGCTCATTTCGTTCACATCGTCTACAAGAACTGCTCATTTCGTCTACAAGACCTCAAATTGTTTGTACATGTTTTGATCCTGGGAGAGGCAAGGGAGAAAGAGAAACATCTGCAAGAAGGTCGAGTTTAACACAAATTTGTTGAGCTCGTTCTATAAAGGATTCCATTTAGTCTGGTGGTTTGAGGGTTTTTTTAATTGTTGATCAGAGTGCTTCAAAATTAAATATGTTTTTAGGTTCAAATGGATTTGATGGTACATTTTTTTTTCTGTCGATGATCAATTTGAGGTCAATGATGTTAAGTGGGATGAAATGTATATATAGGAGCACATTTTTTTTTATTCAATAGTGGTTTGTGAGAGGTTAGCTGAAACTCAAAATGAAGTAGAATTACCAGTTTGAACCTTTGTTAAGATGCACATACTAAGGCCATGTCTGAATCAACCTCCTAAACATTTAGTTGAGTAAGTTTAGCCAATTTAGATCCAAATATGACGATTAAACATCCTTGTAAATAAACTTAGCCAGTCCACCTCCTAAACATTAGTTCACTAATCACCTTAACCCTCCTAAACTTGGCTAAACACATACAAAAAAAGAAGAAGACAAAAACATTCTAAAAGCCAGAGACATTAGCCAGAGATCCAAATAGATATCTTTTAAACATTAGCTAGCTAAAACTTTAGCCGGTTAGAGATCCAAACAGAGCCTAAATTCTAGGAATAATGATATATTGTAACTGATATTTGATATATGAGTCAAAGATTTTCACTACTAATGTGGCGAAAGCCGCCATGTGTAAGGGCCCATTTGGATTGTAGGAAATCTAAAGGAAAAACGTAGGATTGGTAATCCTAAGGAATCGTTTCCTATTCATCCTTTGGATTGCAGGAATCCGTCGTAGGAAAAACAAAGGAAATATTCCTATGCCAGCGATTTCGTAGGAAAAACAAGGGAAAGTTTCCCTCCGCTCCGACCTCTTTTTTTCTTTCCTTCGCGTCGGAACGAGGCTAATCGCTGGCTAATCTTGATGCTGCTCTGACGGCATGGCTCCAAGCGAAGAAAAGTTGCCGACGCCCGCAGTTGAGGACTTGAGGAACACCGCATCCCCGCCGACGCCAAACATCGAAGAGCGCATGAGGTCTTTGTCTAGGCCGCCCTTCGCGTCCATGTGCTTCTTCACGTCGACGGAGCAGGAGTCCTCGCCCGCTTGCCGGCGGTGGCGCGGTGCCCCCGCGTCGTGTTTCTTGGCCGAATCCTTGGCCAACTCCACGAGCCCCTACTATGTGGATCCACGGAGCGTGGAGCCATTGCTGTTGAATCGCACCGCATGCGTTGCTTCTTTTCTGAATTCTGAATCTAGCTTGTGAGTTGGAGCCTTGTAGGGCGTGGGGATAATGAGGATGAGGTGCCCGTGCCTCCCAGAGATCCATGGAAGACTTTTTCTTTATTCATCAAATGGACGGCCCCACTTGCCAGTGTAAGTAAACGGAAGTATTAGTTCACAGGTTTAGTCCAAGGAATGAATCTCTCATTGATTCCTTCCTAAATATTCCTACATTTTTCCTATAGTCCATCCAAACACCCAGGTTCTCTAAATTCCTGAGTTTTTCATTCCTCTGTTTTGCACTTGCATTCTTATCCTATTTTTGTGTTTTTCCTATTCCTGCGTTTTTACAATCCCGCGTTCCAAAAGAGGCCTAAGTCAGACGCGCTACAAGGAAAACTACACATTGGAAAAACTGAACCCGATCTAAACGCTCCTTTTTCCAAGGTGCAGATGAAGATATGCTCTATCTCAAGGTATAAAATCTAAGATAAGAGAAGATGTCCCAAAAGTAAAAAGAAGAGAAAAGAATATGTGGATCAACGATGAATTTGCTATATTCAAGGAAGTCTTGATCAATCTAGCATCAATTAAGTACTAAGTGAAATAGTTAAAAACGTGACGAAGTTATTACAGGACGACGATCCTGCCGATCGAAGGGAATACAGGTGTTTGGGCAATCCGGACATGAAAACTGGTTACTCTCCGACATTATGCTTCCTTCCTGGTCTTTCTTTCTTGTCTGCGAACAATTATTCACAGTTGAGTACGACGGAACCATGGGCTATGGCATCTTCCCGTCGGCGAAGGAAACACCGAGGCTGGAGAGATGCTCCGTTGGTGCGAGCATGCATGGCGCTTACGTGCGAAAGTTTTCCCTTTTGGCGTCTGGTTTCTGCCCAAAGCGCCGTCGTGGTGAGGGCAAACAAGGAATATGTTCGCCTGGCTCTTTTCTGAAAGAAAACGTTATCGATCAACCCTTCTTTGCAAGTAGTCTCAGCTTTCACACGATGCCTTGGCCAGCACCAAAGGGCAAAGGCTTGGCTTGCACACGATGCCTGAATAAGTATGGAGGATTGGTTGTTTTTATCCATCAACAAGCTAATAAAATTATCAGCTAAAAAAGCCCATTATCAATTTTCTAGGTTTTTTAGTGTACTACTAGCGAAGTGCGACGCGGCAGTGAATTAGTGATGCTACACGTACGTGTTGGATCGTCCTCGTCCAATCGTACTGCCTCCCCCCAGTTGCTGGGTGGCTCACAGCATCGTCATCTACAACCGGCCAACCGCCCTTTTGCCATTTGTTGAGCTGATTCCTTGCATCGGCCTCCAAGACTACTACCTAGTTCTGGTCAGACTTTTATCTCTAAGATTCTATCTACCAGATCTCACGTGATGTAGGCTTCGACGATCGTCCAAGCATCTGTTATCAGCACGTCAAGGTCACTATATCTCCCTTTTCCAAGACGATCCACTAGGAAAAGAGAAGTTCAGTTAACCAAGGTTCTGCTGGCTCACATTTCGCATCGTTGATCATCGATCGGCTCTGTCGCAGACAAACTACATTTCGCCACTTGCCGTGAAAAAATTCTCGTGACCAACTGATCTTGGTTTCTAAAGCTAGCGGGTTTCGATGGTCTTTTAAAGGCCAGTGGCTGCCCCGTTCTCAGGTTCTGATTCTACAAACATGTACAATGCATCAACCATTAAGAGATAAAGGTGATAGTTGCTGCTTCAGATAGATAGATGTTACATGTTACATCAGTGATGTTGATGAAGCGGTTGTGCATGCTCTCTTTATTTATGATCTATTAACTTAATGTTTGACTAAGAAAACGAGCCAACGCGTTCATATTCTCAAGGGATGGAAATGACCACAATAATCAGAGAGAAAAAACTTACCCACCACTGCCATTACGAAAAATGATTTGTTTTATTAAAAATTACCCACCACTGATATTATAAAGAAAATAGTCTAAATACCCTTGGCTTGAAAGTTACCACTGTGGTCATTATGAAATAATAGTCCAAAATACCTATGTAAGTTTAGAACTTATGCACTAAGTCTATAGCCATATAAAGTTTCTAAGTTATGCATTAGTGTTGCTACTAAAAAAATGACAAACTAGAAATAACAATGGCAAAATAAAAATAATGATAAGACAATAATTAGCTAATGACAATCTATATAATTCAATATGTTGGATTGTTAATACACTACCACTAATGCGTAGGCCACCTCAAAAGTTTTTTTTATTATAATATACTGTTTTTACATGCCTTGACAATGATACTGTTTCAATCTTATTTAATTTTCATCAATATACATGTTGTAGCTACGTACATCTTTCAACCCCTGCATCAAGTCTGGAATAGTTCACACACACTCTCAAATAAAAACATATTGTTCATGAGAGCAGAAAGTGTTCCTTGAATTCGGCCACAGCGTCGCTATTTTAAATGCATCGTTGATAAGTTAACAAGAGTAAGCATTACAAATACTATCAGGGAAACACCATACTGATTTGAACATTAGAGGAACAACAATGAAATAAGTTCTCGTTTGTATTTCACAATATACAGAATCTTCCCTTAATGGAACATCTACATAAAACAAGTACTGATACAAATCCGCTAGTCTGATCAAACCACTAATCTGACATAGGAGTACTCGATGTTCGAAGCTGGGGTATTACAAAAAACAGGGACTTGTGACTTCTTAGAGGTGTATCACCCTTTGACTAACAGACTCCAAACAAAAACAAAACTCCACACTTATATAATATCCATCTTTGGTAGACCATTTCCCGTGACGGGTTGATGCTCAGTCGCAGCAGAGCTCGCAGAGCCAGCAGCAGCATAGCGCGGCGATGCTGTGGAGCCGAACAGACACAAGACGTGGACAGATTAATTATCTAAAAAAAACGCACCATTAATTTACAAGGCATACATATGTTTATCCTTGCAAGAAATTAAACTGATGACGAGACTGGATTTTTGACAAAGCTAGCACGTAGTTACCATCCTTCAATGAAGCTGCCCTCGCCTCGCTTGGTCGTCGATACCTTCTTCTTCTTTCTTTCGCCTCCTGCCGCCGCAGCATCCTGTCCTCCTCGCTGCTCCGAGCCAACCGCCGGGTAGCCTGATCGAACGGATTAGCAACAAACAGTTAAGAGAATGCTCGGTTGCTTCCATCAAACAAGCAATCGATTCGATCGATTATGTCTCTGTGGAGTTCTCGTTGTGAAATTTCTGACGATCATCACCTGGCGGAGGCTGCGTGTTGCTTTTGTTGTTCTCCATCGTATCGACGGCCGTGTGCACGAGAAATGCAACTCCAGCTACTGCGTTGGTTGGATGTGCCTCCTTATATAGGGGGTCGGCGCGCCAATGCGATCGATCGAGCACGTAAGTCGACGCCGTAGCCAAATTATCGTCTTGGATCAGAGAGAATCAATCGTTTTTCCGACCAGCTTCTAGGCTGAAGCAGAGCTGCGGAAGATTGCATGCCAAGCCCTCATCGAGAGCTTTAGGAACGTGCGTGTGTGGCCTAGATAGATGCCGAGTTTCTAGCTGGTCCAAGATTCTGTTATGAGACAACAACCTTCTCGTGTGGATGCGCGAAATAATGTTTCGTGTGCATCCGTCAGGTAACAACCTTCTCGTGTGGACACGCGCAACGTTTCGTGTCCATACGTCGGCGAGGTGACACTGTTGTCGGCGTGCGGCGGCCGGCGTCGTGGCAGGTAACGGCGGCGAAGTAGGCAGAGGTGGCCTGGTACAGATGCGCGTGGACGATGAGGCCGGCACGGAGCTAGGTACGGCGCGTGTACGATAACTGATGGATTGGAGGCCCCTGCTGAGTGTTGAGACGGGTCTCGAACTCTTCTTCAACCTCTCGGAAAACAAAAGGCCTGCGCTCTAATCTCCCACGGCAAGACCACAAAACAATAGGGAAAAGGTCAAATGTTTGTACGACTCCTCTCTCTCACAATCGCAAAGCTTCGAGCATCAAATCTAAAGCATGCTCACCCATCGGGGACCTCGATCCAGCAGCAAGAACTGCAATTTGGGTGGGGATATGCAGGAATTGGTTCTGCTGCAAGTTCGATTTGAGCCTCAGGTTGGGGGGAGCCTGACGAGGTGCAACGACCAGCTGATTTGAGCCCAATGCGGTCGAGTTTTTGGAGGCATGAAGCTTCACCCTAGTTTGAGAGTTGATTCGAGACGAGTAGCTCGATTGGCTCGTTCGAGGCATCGAGATTTGCACAGGCTGTGGTAAATTTGCTCTTGTTGCTTGAGTTTTCTCAAAGGTCGAAGTCCAGGGCGATGAAATTCTGTAAGCGGTGGCGCGCAGACAGTCGGCAGCAGCCGCCCCGCCAAAGGCGTGGGGGTCTTGGAGCCCGTCGGGGTATGTATCTGGGGACGGCGCACGGTAAACCGCTCGGCGGACACCCAACGGGTGCAAAGCTTCGAGTGAGCGACAGGCCTCCTTATATAGGGGCCGGCGCATATGCGATCGATCGAGCACGTACGTCGACGTCGCCGAAGCAAAACTATCATCTTACTCTTGGATTGGATAAGAGGGAATCAATAGCTTTTGTTTTTTCTGCTGGCTTGGCTGAAGCAGAACTGAAGAAGGTGAGCAGAAGATTGCAAGGCAAGCCCACATCGAAAGCTTTTGGAACGTGCAGGTGTTGCACAGATATATGCCGAGTAGCTTGTCCAAGAGTCTGTTGTCAGGTAACAACCTTCTCGTGTGGACACGCGCAACGTTTCGTGTCCATACGTCGGCGAGGTGACACTGTTGTCGGCGTGCGGCGGCCGGCGTCGTGGCAGGTAACGGCGGCGAAGTAGGCAGAGGTGGCCTGGTACAGATGCGCGTGGACGATGAGGCCGGCACGGAGCTAGGTACGGCGCGTGTACGATAACTGATGGATTGGAGGCCCCTGCTGAGTGTTGAGACGGGTCTCGAACTCTTCTTCAACCTCTCGGAAAACAAAAGGCCTGCGCTCTAATCTCCCACGGCAAGACCACAAAACAATAGGGAAAAGGTCAAATGTTTGTACGACTCCTCTCTCTCACAATCGCAAAGCTTCGAGCATCAAATCTAAAGCATGCTCACCCATCGGGGACCTCGATCCAGCAGCAAGAACTGCAATTTGGGTGGGGATATGCAGGAATTGGTTCTGCTGCAAGTTCGATTTGAGCCTCAGGTTGGGGGGAGCCTGACGAGGTGCAACGACCAGCTGATTTGAGCCCAATGCGGTCGAGTTTTTGGAGGCATGAAGCTTCACCCTAGTTTGAGAGTTGATTCGAGACGAGTAGCTCGATTGGCTCGTTCGAGGCATCGAGATTTGCACAGGCTGTGGTAAATTTGCTCTTGTTGCTTGAGTTTTCTCAAAGGTCGAAGTCCAGGGCGATGAAATTCTGTAAGCGGTGGCGCGCAGACAGTCGGCAGCAGCCGCCCCGCCAAAGGCGTGGGGGTCTTGGAGCCCGTCGGGGTATGTATCTGGGGACGGCGCACGGTAAACCGCTCGGCGGACACCCAACGGGTGCACGAGGCGCCGGCGGCGGTGCCCTGCGCTGCGCGATAGCGGGATCAGCGGTCGCAAGTTAACGACGTTAGAGTCTTGGAAGGATGCTCCATCGTGCTGGGCCACCGTTTCAGTCATAACCAATGAGAACATGCCACGTATGCGGGAGCAGGCATGGGAACAGGAGGTGGGAACAGGGAAGCCGCGTCCCCGTGAGAGGTCTCCGATTTCCCGGTGGCCAATCAAATAGAGGTAGTTAGTGTTCATGGACGGTGCGCGCGGCATGAACGTGTGTACGAATGGATAATTTTGTCGAGAAACTATTCTTTACAGTCAGAGCTTCTCGTGCTCGTCGTTTGAATCTCTTGCTAGGTAGGCTGCTGCCAAATCAAATAAAACTATAGTTTGATACAGGTTGCTGGTGCTCACATTTGGACCCTTTTTTCCCGGCGCTATTCCGTCAGGGTAAATACTTCTCACATTTAAATGTGACCGGCACGCGGCAGCAACAAGTGGACAAGCTCCTGGAGCATAAAGCTTGCTGTAGAAGCCCCACTGCACGGGGGGCAAAATGGACCGAATAGCTTCAGAGTCTGAAAGTATGCTGTGCAGATAATTTAATGCACAAATTCAGATGACCATTTATAGTACACATATTTTGCCTGTTCGTCTCGCTGCTTTGCAGTGGCTTCTTTGCAGCAGCTATAATATTTCAGTTATTTCTTCTGTAGTCGCTACAGTGTTCGCAGTTATTTTTCTGCAGCTGCAGCCTGCCGAACACACTGATTACCACGCTGCATTCTGTATGTTGAGACAGCACACATAAGCACCTTTTTTTTTTCTTACAAATCACAATCCTATATCGTTTGCCCCATGAATCAGATAAAATTCAGGATACGAAAAGTGTTGTGGCTTAATTTAGCCTCGGTGTGTGCATGATATCAGAACCCGCTTGCTATCTCCTCGGCATCAAAGGTCCTGCAGCTCCCTTCGCCGTGCTTCCAATCTCTCTTTAGCTCCTGAAGCCGTTCCACCACCTCCGTCATTTCTGGTCGCTCGTCTAGATCTTCCTTGAGACACTTAACCGCCAGCTTCCCCATCTCTTCAAGGATAAAGATGTTCCCCTTGACTGCAATCTCCTCGTCAAACATGGCTTCCCCGCGTTTTCCTTTCATACAAACTTTGACATATTCGACAGGTAGGCTCCTGTTTTCGCTGTATCTAGCTTGTTTCCTGGTGATAAGTTCCAAGAGGACAGTTCCGAAAGAGTAAACATCAGTCTTTGGTGTCAAGAGCCCTTTCATTTGGAAAACTGGGTCCACGTAATCTTCAACGAAAGAAAAATTGTCACGAAGCAGTTGCATGTTGCCGATATCCGACACCTTCGGCACCAAGTTGTCATCTAGAAGTATATTGCAAGATTTGACGGCGCCATGTACAATTTGGGGATGCATCTTCGAGTTCGAGTGCAAATATGCTAATGCCTCCGCGGATCCAATTGCAATATCTAGTCGCAAATCAAGTGGGAGGCAACACTTCTCAGAACCATGCAGAATGCCGTACAGACTCCCCCTAGTGGGAAGCTCATACACCATGAGAGGAGTTTCCGTCTCTACACAACTGCCCAGAAACCTGGTGATGTTACAATGTCTAATCTGATATGAAAAAGGCATCACTGCGTCAAGAAAACCCTCTAGGTCTTTAATTACCACCTGCACGCTTGTACCATCCTCAGTATGTCCCAAGTAAAAACGGCCAAGAGATCCCTCAGCAACAGTTGAAAAGTTTCCCGTTATTTTTTCTATACGGCGTCTGGTGAAAATATCTATGCCAGCAGCCTCCAAAAGGTCACCTCCAATCCTACAGAAATTTCTCTTGGACCTACGTGTGAAGATGTCCAGAATGCTGAAGTTGTAAGTCACAGTAGAGGTAGAACTGGAGCTGGGAATGCTCGCTCCATGTTTGTTGACTTTTTGCAATGTATCCTGTGTTATCCCTTGGTCTATTTTTTCTTGAGCTTGCTCACGGTGAAGTGTTTTTCTAAGCACATGAAGCCTTCCTTGAACATCTTTCATTTCAGGGCGTTCCTTGATATCCTTTGAGAAGCATTCTGTTGCAAGAGTTCCGATTTCATCAAGAATAGTCATGTTTGTCTCGTTTGCTATTTGGGTATCAAACATTTGCCGTGCCTCCTGGTTTCCTTTTTTAAGAGCATCAGTGAATTTTTTTTTAGGCCAGTACTAAACCCACTTTCACTTGCCTTGGATCTGGTAATTAGTTCCAAGAGAACTACCCCAAAACTGTAAACATCAGACATGGGATCAAGGATCCCGGTCTCAATGTACTCCGGATCCATGTAACCTCTGCTGCCTGCTATATTCATGGTGTACTGATGAGTTCTGTCCATGGAAAGCAGTCTTGACAACCCGAAGTCAGACAATTTAACATGCAATTTACTGTCCAGTAGTATGTTATCAGGCTTGATATCGCCATGAATGATTGGTTGGTACATGGAGGAATGCATGTATCCTAATGCATCTGCACATTCTATAGCAATACCCAATCTTGCATCCAAGGAA
>LAPY01001872.1:84726-103622 GCA_000970635.1 Eragrostis tef | reverse complement strand
GTCGGTGTATCATCAGTGTATTCAGCTTCACCAGTGACCTAGCATGATGGAAGATATTCAAAATAAGAAAAATCAGATCGAACAATGGATACATGATATGGGAACATTATTAATAGTATGGAATAGCTATGTCATAATGATAATGATGTTGTAGGAATGTTCCATGCCCAACAAGGTTACTGGGCTGCAAGCAGGAACCTAGTTGGCTCTCCTCTAGCATGGATTTCCTTTCCTACTAGCACAACTAGGCTAGAAAAGAATAGGAAAATTGAACATGCACTCTGTTTGGGAGTAAAGGTAGATTATAACTTATCTGGTTATTCGAGCACCAGATATATAAAAGAAAGAAATACAGGGATTATTCAGGATTCTTATTCACTGTAGGTGCTGATGGATCAGTTGAGTAACTGCATAGGACAAGAGGGAAGAAGATATGCTGATGCATTTAAAGAAATAAACAGAGCATATCAGATAGACCCTGGTGCGGCACTTCTCCAAATACATAGGCATTGTAGAGAACCAAACATTACTACGGATTTGCATAGAATTGTTTGCCACTTCCAATTCTCCACAGTACGGACGAATTTGACATTGAATATTAGCTGGTATACATATCATACATGTACTAGCACACATTGAAAGTTTTGTTTGGTGCCTATTAGTTTCCTAACCTCCATTGATGTATACTACATTGTGTGCACAGTTTGTTACACTCCTTAGGGAAGCAGATTCACATGTGAACCGAAACGGAATGGGATCGAAATCTGGATTGGGTGCTATGCTTGAAGATTAACAGTACCTGAAGCATGGCTGACATATGAACCATTGGCTGGCCCACAGAAGTTCCTTGCCTGACCATCTCATAACCTTGGGTCGCAACAGTGACAGGCCTACTGTAGGACTGTACAGCTGATAGATGAGTTCCATGCAATCCGTCCTTTAACAATCCTTTTATGTTCATTTCATGAGTAACAGAAAGGAAAAATTTGAAAAAGAAACTCAAAGTAAGCGATCTGCGAAATTCAATCATTCCACCAGGTGCGTTCTCTGATAGAGGGATGTCTTCTTTCAACAAATCGAAGGCGTCGTTCAACAATCCAGCGCCCCACTTCTTTCCAGTAAGAAAGCTTTCAGTTTTTGGAGCCCTAAGTGGAACTACAGCAACCCCTCCATACACAATGGAAACATCAGATATTATCTGATTCCCTTCAGCTTCTCTTAAATACACACGCATTCCAGCATTCACTAAAGCAATGTCATCCTCCCTTCTATGTGCCTGTTTAAATTCTTTAACAAATTCCAAAGGCCTTGTCCATGGTAGTATAACAGAAAGCAATATTTCATCAGGTTTTATATCAACTTTACGGTAACCAAGAAAAAAATCTTTTGCCAGGGTAGTTCTAACATTTCCTCTCACATCAATTATCTGGAATCTAGCACCTGTAGCAATCCAAAGTGGATTTAGATCTGATATTGGACTAGCTGTACAAATGTTACCACCAACAGAAGCAACATTCCTGATTTGTGTTCCCGCAAACCATTTCAACTGCCGTACTATTGCCTGGCAAGATGAAGTTTCATGTGATTCACGTTCCACAATAACCCTTTTAAGGAAATTTTGAAGCTGTGCAAGTCTTACTGAAGAACCGATTTGTATGCCATCTTCTTTCGCTTCAAGAACATTAAGCTCTGGAACATGAGTAACTGAGATTATGACCTTATATTGAGCATTCTTGAACTTTGTTTCAACTCCTACTTCGGAGTTACCAATGACAAGCTTTGCATCTGGGTAGCAAGATTTCAAATTTAGTACCTGCTTTAGTTTGAGAGGTCTATACCACCTGATCCCATTAAACCCATTCAATTTAAGTGGTGTAACTTTTCTCAACTGAAGTTCTGGAGGGAAGATGAGTTCTCTCTCATCATATGCATTTCCATCAATTTCATTGTATGAACAAGGTGAATATCTTTTCACTGGAAGTGATAATGAAGACTCATTAGCATTGACATCTGCATCATTTCTGCAAGAACAAGGCTTCCCAGTTGAAGGGCAGATAGCTTGGCCGTTTGTATTTTCTGAAGATGAGTTGGTGTATACTGAATTATCTGTTTTTGCAAATACGCGGAATGCATCAATTATTGGTCTGTAGCCAGTACAGCGACACAAGTTGCCTGCAAGGCTGTCTTCAATCTGGTCTTCAGTAGGAGGCTGTTTGCTTGATCTCAACAGTGCATACATAGACATCACGAAACCAGGGGTGCAAAATCCACACTGAGAACCATGCGCATTGGCTAAAGATTCCTACAAAAGATGTAAAGCATTATGATCAAAGACAAACACACATAGGTATGGCAGGGATATTGTGTGTGGTACAAACAGCTTTAGGAACCAATATATCCGCATTGTTCCTCAGTATCCAAGCATAAGAGCTTACAGAGCAAAACATAAACATAGACAATAGAGCTTTCACGTGTTTCGGTTGTGCGACAACAAGAAACATTAATTGAATGGTGGGACTTTCTCGGTCCAATTGACAGCTTTTGAGATGTTTCCATGATTAAGAAAAAATGAACCATTTCATAAACTATCAGTGGAAAGAGAAGAAATCAAATCTGTCTTCCAGCTGAACCATGTACACACAGTTAATATAACCAGTTGCCACATTGATATTGACAGGCCAGCTAGAACAGTGCATCACCTGAACTGGGTGCAGACCTCGCTGGCGATCTCCAAGTCCCTCAACTGTTATTATGTGCATTCCCTCAACGGAGTAAAGTGGAGCCAAGCATGCATTGATTGCAAAATGCCTGAACGAATCAAAATTATGTATCACAAATAAAGCTTGAATTTGAGAACAATTGAATCCACAAAGAAATAATAATGCCAAAACACAAAACACGTGAAATATAGGATTTCTACGTTTCTATGTACGAAAATAGTTGCATTTATGTCAGGGAAAACCAGTTCCTGTAAAGAGAAAGCTGGAGAAAGTGCAATCTATTTAGGAAACAGCGATATATACTACTCACATCATTTTATTACCTACCACTCAAGTTCTTTTGATATATATAGAAGCACAACATGAATGAGGAATATAATTCTCACTGTGATTTCTTTGTAGTCCGTTCATAGCATGAGACCATGACAGTACATGCTCCACAACCACCTTCGCCACATCCAAGCTTTGTTCCTCGAAGGCCAATATCTAAAATGCAAAGTTACAAAAAATTAGAAGGATATTTCAAACAATGACAAGTTAGAAGATTTGGATATCCATTAGCTTTCATAAGAAGTTCCGCTTAACAAAACAGGGAAAGTCTTCTTATTTACACAAGCAAAGAGGATAACGCTTAAACTCAGAGCACTGCTAAAAGAGTAAAAGTTAACCTAACATCACATGTCAGTTTCATATATCTAAATGTAGGTACATCAGCAAAATTATGAGGTGAAAAAAGGGAACACTAGATAAGAAGGAGCAGGGAACACGAGATAAGAAGGGGCATAGATTCAGATCGAATAAGCATTGGAGCAAATAGATTTATCTCAAATACATCATATTTCAAAGCTTCATGTAACAATTCAGATCTTGACAGGGTCTCAAGATTCAAGAGTTAAGGACCTGTTAGTTTGGGTTGGAGCTTTTGGGTGAAATGGTGCTTTTGCGACTTTTGATTTTGGCTATAGGCTTTTTGCTATTGGCTTTTTGTAATAATTTTTTAGCATTTCAGCGCATCAAAAGCTCAGAAAATCTGAGCTTTTCAATTTTTCAAAAGCCAGCAAAAGCTGCAATAAACAGCCCAAGAGATGCCCTGATGATGCATTTTGGTATGCACAGATGGAAAACACTCCCTTCTTGTGATCCATAATCAAGATATACATTATACGAAGTTATACGACTCTGGAACATGAGTAACTGAGATTATGACCTTATATTGAGCATTCTTGAACTTTGTTTCAACTCCTACTTCGGAGTTACCAATGACAAGCTTTGCATCTGGGTAGCAAGATTTCAAATTTAGTACCTGCTTTAGTTTGAGAGGTCTATACCACCTGATCCCATTAAACCCATTCAATTTAAGTGGTGTAACTTTTCTCAACTGAAGTTCTGGAGGGAAGATGAGTTCTCTCTCATCATATGCATTTCCATCAATTTCATTGTATGAACAAGGTGAATATCTTTTCACTGGAAGTGATAATGAAGACTCATTAGCATTGACATCTGCATCATTTCTGCAAGAACAAGGCTTCCCAGTTGAAGGGCAGATAGCTTGGCCGTTTGTATTTTCTGAAGATGAGTTGGTGTATACTGAATTATCTGTTTTTGCAAATACGCGGAATGCATCAATTATTGGTCTGTAGCCAGTACAGCGACACAAGTTGCCTGCAAGGCTGTCTTCAATCTGGTCTTCAGTAGGAGGCTGTTTGCTTGATCTCAACAGTGCATACATAGACATCACGAAACCAGGGGTGCAAAATCCACACTGAGAACCATGCGCATTGGCTAAAGATTCCTACAAAAGATGTAAAGCATTATGATCAAAGACAAACACACATAGGTATGGCAGGGATATTGTGTGTGGTACAAACAGCTTTAGGAACCAATATATCCGCATTGTTCCTCAGTATCCAAGCATAAGAGCTTACAGAGCAAAACATAAACATAGACAATAGAGCTTTCACGTGTTTCGGTTCTGAGACAACAAGAAACATTAATTGAATGGTGGGACTTTCTCGGTCCAATTGACAGCTTTTGAGATGTTTCCATGATTAAGAAAAGATGAACCATTTCATAAACTATCAGTGGAAAGAGAAGAAATCAAATCTGTCTTCCAGCTGAACCATGTACACACAGTTAATATAACCAGTTGCCACATTGATATTGACAGGCCAGCTAGAACAGTGCATCACCTGAACTGGGTGCAGACCTCGCTGGCGATCTCCAAGTCCCTCAACTGTTATTATGTGCATTCCCTCAACGGAGTAAAGTGGAGCCAAGCATGCATTGATTGCAAAATGCCTGAACGAATCAAAATTATGTATCACAAATAAAGCTTGAATTTGAGAACAATTGAATCCACAAAGAAATAATAATGCCAAAACACAAAACACGTGAAATATAGGATTTCTACGTTTCTATGTACGAAAATAGTTGCATTTATGTCAGGGAAAACCAGTTCCTGTAAAGAGAAAGCTGGAGAAAGTGCAATCTATTTAGGAAACAGCGATATATACTACTCACATCATTTTATTACCTACCACTCAAGTTCTTTTGATATATAAAAGAAGCGCAACATGAATGAGGAATATAATTCTCACTGTGATTTCTTTGTAGTCCGTTCATAGCATGAGACCATGACAGTACATGCTCCACAACCACCTTCGCCACATCCAAGCTTTGTTCCTCGAAGGCCAATATCTAAAATGCATAGTTACAAAAAATTTAGAAGGATATTTGAAACAATGACAAGTTAGAAGATTTGGATATCCATTAGCTTTCATAAGAAGTTCCTCTTAACAAAACAGGGAAAGTCTTCTTATTTACACAAGCAAAGAGGATAACTCTTAAATTCAGAGCACTGCTAAAAGAGTAAAAGTTAACCTAACATCACATGTCAGTTTCATATATCTAAATGTAGGTACATCAGCAAAATTATGAGGTGAAAAAGGGAACACTAGATAAGAAGGAGCAGGGAACACGAGATAAGAAGGGACATAGATTCAGATCGAATAAACATTGGAGCAAATAGATTTATCTCAAATACATCATATTTCAAAGCTTCATGTAACAATTCAAATCTTGCCAGGGTCTCAAGATCCAAGAGTTAAGGACCTGTTAGTTTGGGTTGGAGCTTTTGGGTGAAATGGTGCTTTTGCGACTTTTGATTTTGGCTATAGGCTTTTTGCTATTGGCTTTTTGTAATAATTTTTTAGCATTTCAGCGCATCAAAAGCTTAGAAAATCTGAGCTTTTCAATTTTTTCAAAAGCCAGCAAAAGCTGCAATAAACAGCCCAAGAGATGCCCTGATTATGCATTTTTGGGATGCACAGATGGAAAGCACTCCCTTCATGTGACCCGTAATCAAGATATACCAAATTAGATTGCCTTCTTTTCCTTGCAAACTTAACACCATTCTGATTCCTCCCAAATGGAGATGGAGGTATCCAACACTCCATGGATCCAAGGAATATAGCATAGCCCCGTAACGCTTTTTGTTGGAAGAGAACACGAAGAGCACACTTTGATGCTGAGTCAACCTACGCTTTTGAGTGAACAGTGGGGCCATGAGAGTGGGTCTTTTACTACAACCAAGTTCTTATGTCCCTACGACCCAGGTTTCAAGTTCAGTATGAGTTGAGGCATCGAACAGCAGACGAACTTAAACCATTCCTTTGCTGAATTTACCTGACGTTAGGGCCGGGGGACATTAGCCATTTGAGGTCCCACGTCTCGGCGGTTCCAATTGGATGACGTGTCAAGCTTCACACACCATATCTATTAATCTAACATGAGATCACCAAATATTTCCAAATTCGAATTTTAATTGTTTTCCTCCAAGAAAAAGGGAAGCAGAAAGGTGATTGATTCCACTAGAGCTGGATCCCGATCCAGTACCAGTCAAAAGCGTACCAGAGCAGTTATGATAACAGAAAAGGTCCACTAACGACCGCAGCCACAAACGGTGAATCTCCATGCCGAGCAAATCAATTAGCACTACCATGAAACCGGACAAACAAAAATAGGAGAGAGACCGACCTCTGAGGTACTGGAGCAGGGTGAGGTGGGCGAGGCCGTCGGGGAGCACGCGGCGGACGCCGTTGACGTAGACGACGGCCTCATCGGACCATTCCTCCTCCCCCTCCCCCACCGCGGCCGCCCTCTCCTCCTCCGCCGCCATGGTGATCGACCCCATCGGACCCTCGTGTCTCGGACGGGAGATGGAGGTGGATGGTTCCCGCGGGACTCTGCTACTGCTGGGGCGCGGGACTCTGCTGCTCTCGCAGGTGCGTGGGACTGGAGTGGACGGGCTCAATTGGTCGGTTGTGATGCGGACTGCATGTGCGGGCGGAGGGAAGGGTTGTTGGCGCGCGTCGGGAGCGGTGCGCGGACGGATCACGGAAGTGGCAAGGCAGGCAGAACAGAACAGACGTGAGCGACCTCTGCAGCTCTCTGCTCCGGCGATGGCTGAAGAAAAGAAAAGGAAACCGGATTATTCTGCTGGCTCGTGTATCACGACGCCACGCTGCGTAATAGTCTTGTTTATAAAGGACGGTTTGGTGATAAGTTTTACCAGATAAATCATCAACTTGCCGGATAAGGGGACGATGTATGAGTGAGTCAGGAAAGATTCTGTCCTTTTCTTTTTTTCCTTGCATGATGATCCGGATGCAGACTTTTAATCTGAAACCCTTCAACAATGTGGGAGAAAGAAAAACGAAAACGTAATTTTGGCCTTCGCACTGACGAAGAGAACTACAACACGTCCCAACTCCGCAGCTCCCGCGGCCGCCCTCTCCCCCTCCGCCGCCATGGTGATCGACCCCATCGGACCCTCGTGTCTCGGACGGGAGATGGAGGTGGATGGTTCCCGCGGGACTCTGCTACTGCTGGGGCGCGGGACTCTGCTGCTCTCGCAGGTGCGTGGGACTGGAGTGGACGGGCTCAATTGGTCGGTTGTGATGCGGACTGCATGTGCGGGCGGAGGGAAGGGTTGTTGGCGCGCGTCGGGAGCGGTGCGCGGACGGATCACGGAAGTGGCAAGGCAGGCAGAACAGAACAGACGTGAGCGACCTCTGCAGCTCTCTGCTCCGGCGATGGCTGAAGAAAAGAAAAGGAAACCGGATTATTCTGCTGGCTCGTGTATCACGACGCCACGCTGCGTAATAGTCTTGTTTATAAAGGACGGTTTGGTGATAAGTTTTACCAGATAAATCATCAACTTGCCGGATAAGGGGACGATGTATGAGTGAGTCAGGAAAGATTCTGTCCTTTTCTTTTTTTCCTTGCATGATGATCCGGATGCAGACTTTTAATCTGAAACCCTTCAACAATGTGGGAGAAAGAAAAACGAAAACGTAATTTTGGCCTTCGCACTGACGAAGAGAACTACAACACGTCCCAACTCCGCAGCTCGGTGGAGTGCTCGAATGCCGGTCTTCGAAGTGGATAAACATCATAATTTTGGCCTATGTTGCCCTCTTCCTCAAGTGACACGTGTCTGATCCTCTCTTCTCTTGGGTTTCTCCAATTCTATTATCCATCCACATGCATTTATTAGCGGCTTATGCGGCTCATTTGTCTATTGCAGGTCTACTGCAGCACCAGCACACACACGTCGCGTTTGTTCATGGGTCAATTAGATCCTCGGCGGTTGGGCCTAGTTTCGTAGCTCGCTTGTTAACATGCCTTCCGTCGTGAACTTGTTTCCTGTTAGGTCGCTCCGAGAAAAAACAAAATGCGCCACTCACATAGTAGATTGACAAGGGAGCGCATTCACTAACACACGATGTGGATGTAAAAGCTTTAATTACACAAAGTATAAGTCTCGAGTGATGTGTGCATACCGTAAAAGCTTTGCTAGCATGAAATGCACACATCGACCCCATATAACGGGATATATATAAAAGCTTTGTTTGCATGAACTGCACACGTGCGAGGTGTGGGCATGCTACAAAACTTAGCTTGAGTGAAGTGTGTGCATCCATTGTAAACGCTTTGCTTGTACAAATTATATGTATTTGAGAGTGTTCTAATGATTAGAGGTAGTTGGCAACTCTTCAAAGAAATCTTTCTGTATAAAAACCACGTGACAGTATCTTATTTATGCTAAAGACGGGTTTTAGACCCCTCTAAATTTTAGCATTAAAGAGAATCTTATTATTTAAGAGTACTAAATAAACTCTAATGACAAAATCCTTTTACAGATAGGTACATCTTTGCGAGACGAATCTAATGAGCCTAATTAATCTATGTGTTTTGCTACTACAGTAATGCTACAGTAACCATCGTCTAATCACGGCTTAACTACTCTCATTAGATTCGTCTCGCGATTTAGACCAAAGTTCTGCAGTTAGTTTTGTAATTAAACTTTGTTTAAGACAAAAAAATTTTGTTTAGATCTCTCTAACTTTAGGGAGATGACGCCGAACGCGTCTAAGAGTTAACTTTTAAACAAAACTTAGTTATTTTTTTTCTTTAATAAACAATTCTAAGAGGATGACCTGAGCTGGATGTCGCTGTTTCTCTGCTGAAGTGCACGTGTCAGATGGCTTGGCCATGTACAAAGCAGGCCACCGTGTCAGAGGAGCTTGCAGAAGGCGCGATAGCTTGCTCTGACGAAAAGCCAGAGCACCCAAAACCTCTGGTCTCTTCGGCTGTTCCCCACGCTACACTAGCCAAAGGCGAGCCGGAGGCGATCTCGATTTCCGGCGTCGATTCCGCCGCTGTCTGTTCGTCTCTGGCGTCCCTTCGGGGCGGGAGGTGGATGGGAGCGGTGGAATCGCCGTCCGGTGTACATAGCCTTACTATTTAGCCTAGATTAGGATTCTCATCTGCTTCTCCGGTCAGCGGTGACGGAGTCGATGCGAAGGAATGAAGCTGCAGGTTAGCTTCTTCGTCTTGGTCATCGATGTCGGATTCTGCCTGTGCAGGAGAGGCTGCATGGAGATGGTGTTTTCCGGCCGTCGGCAGTCGGGCTGGCGGTGGCGGATTTTTGTGCCTCTTCTGTTTCTTCATGTGCTGATGCTCCACCGGCGCCGGAGGAGGGTTGACATGGATCTCGCGGTTGCCTGGAGGTCGTGCGTCAAGGCAGGAGGTGGCTACGGCGCGGCGTCGGCGGTCGTCGGTGTTCGTGTTCAGTGAACTTCCCTGGAAGAGAGGGTTGCGTTTGTAATTTCTTTTTTCTAGGGTGTGTTCTGTAATGTTCCCAGGGTACTTTGACGGCGAGAGTATCTGGGATAGGGTAGTTTCGCCAGTGTTTGATTTTTTTTTAGCTTTTCTCTGGTATATGACACAAAGTGAGTGCGACCTTTCTCGTCGCGCATCGGATATTTCCGATGATTTTTTAATGGACGCGTTTCTTTGCTGGGTATAGAGGGGTGGTGTTTGTGTAAGTTGGTATGAGTCGGTGAGTCGGCGTGTATTAAGTGAATGAATAGATAATACATTTATATTCAGATTTGAGAGGTTAAAAAAAAGAAAAAAAAGAAAAGACAGAGCACCCGCTGAGGCACGCGTTGGGGGCGCAGAGAGGCTCCAAGCTGACGTTGTTCCAGAAGAGGCCAAATCCATTCGAGCAAGCGCGACAGGTGAAGCTCCAAAGGCACCGGAAAAAGGAAGCTCCATTTCGAGTGTCAATGGCTGGATTTGATCTACAAATCTTGGACTATTTGGTTTTGGAGATGCCTCAAATGGGTTGATTTTACATAGAGACAGCAAACCATGGTTCCTCTTGGTGAGATTATTCACCACCAGCAGCTAATTTCATGGATTTGATTGACTCGAGGGGAGGAAGAGAGAAAAGGGGAAAGAGCAAAGGGTGGAGACGTTTTGCCTGAGGAAGAGGAGTGGTGGGACCCGCAAGTAAATAAGAGTGGTGTGTCTTGCGTTGAAGGATGCAGTTAGGGGTGGGCATAAAAACCGATACCCAAACACCGAAACCGAAAAAACCGAGACCGGAACAAAAAACCGAAATTTCGGTCTTCGGGTAATTGTTTGGGGACTAGTCTTAGATGACCAAATTTTATTGTTCAAATTCGGGTAATACCCTTGGGTACCCGAACTACCCAAAATACCTAAATTAGTAAGATATGTGCAAAATTTAGCACATAAACTCATGACATGGTCACATAGCATCATTTGTTACTCATTTATCATAGTATCATATTCATGTTTCTTCTATGATATAATGGTAGCTCATTATCGAGTTGATTTCATAGTGTATTTGGAATACTATTAAGTTAAATTTTTTTATATTAGTGTTAAATTTGGGTAATTTAGGTATAACCAAAGACCGAACCGAAATTTAGGTACCCAAAGTTGTCAGGTACCTAAATTTTTATTGTCATTTCGGATAGTAATTCTAGATAACCGAAAATTCAAAAGACCGAAAAAACCGGACTGAAATATCGGGTATGACCGAACGTCCACCCCTAGATCATGCAGTAGTCTCATACTACCAATGTCTACGTGGACTGCTTCTTTTTTCTGAGGTCACCGCAACCATGTGCCTGCGTTGTACATGGCCTAAAACCTTCGCTTGCGTGTAGTGCATGCGTCTGATGACTTGGCAGGTTGTAAAAGCTATGTTTGCATGAATTGGAAGTGTTTGATGACGTTTTTTTTTCTCAAATGTATAGGAAGGGAAGCACCTAATGTGGTAGTAGTTATCATTAATATATAGAAAAAAGCAGAAAAGGAACTGCTCAAGGCCAAGGACACAGGTATGTTAGCTGTACAATTAGACAAGGTTGATAAAGCATGTTCTAACGCTATCTGTCATTTTGTTAGACTGTAGCTTGGACTCCTCGGTGAACATCTGCTTCCAGGAGTTGAAGGCAGGGTTTGCTCTTTGGAAGATGATATTGTTTTGCCGTTTCCATATCTGCCAGCGCCAATGATGAAGAATACTCCCTCTGTCTTAGTTTACCTGGCATCCTAACTCCATCTAATTTTCTCAAAATAATTGACATTCTCACTTTTTGATGCATTTTTTTCTCTTTCTAATACATCTCTATCTCTCTTTCTTGTTTCTTGTGCCCTCATCTTTACCAACTTTCCTTAATCTATGTGCCTAGAGCTAAAACGTCAATTATTTTAAGGCGGAGGGAGGCGATGAAAAGTTGTTTCCTCGACAACCTGCGAACACAACACAGTTGTAGTTTTTGTCATGTAGGAGTTTCTTCCTCTTGGATGTTCTTGTATTTAGGGGCCGTTTGGCACATATTCAGCTACTTCTGCTTCTTCAAAAAAAAAAACTGCCAAACAAGTGCTATGTCAAAAAACGAATTCTGGTCAAGAGAAGGTAGAATCCATTCTGGATTTCAACCGAAGCAGAAGATGCTATTTGTAGCTTTTCGTGAATTATGGTGGTCCCATCAAACTTATGCTTGTTTAAAAAATCTGTAGATTACAAACTGAATGTTCAAATTACGAACCAATTACACTGTTTCAATCATTGCGACGAGATATTCGAAACTAGACCGCACTTGACTATATTTTTGCAAGTATTATTTTAAAAAGATCGAGCTTGATCTTATTAGTAGTCATCTAATTATATTTAATTTATTTCTTGCAGTCACTTGACATGCATAATTCATTTTAGTAATACTACAGTCATTTGAAATGCACAATTCATTTCAGAAAATATCAAGATAAGCTATTTTGGCAAACGGCCTGACTGGATTCGCTGTTTTGACAGATAATCCGGAATAAGCGATAGAAGTTATGCCTCATAATTCAGTGTAAAAGCAGTTCTTTTTTTATAATTCGAAGCCATGACAAACTAGCCCTTAGTCGATCCGTAAGTAGCAGCTATAAAAGAGTCACGTTAGAGGGCAATAAAAGCTGTAAGGCGGAGTTGTTCTTTTCTTTTCATTTTAGTTTTGTTTATGTATCAGTGTGCGATGTGCACTTCTGATTTGGGTCGACTATTGTTCGTGATTATGTTTGGCTGTAACTTTCTGTTTTGACAGATAAGTGGTTGATTGATCAGCATGATGAAACAATCAACCACTTGCTTATTTTGTGCGTCTTTTCTAGACAATTTTGGTTTGTGACTTTGAGCAGCCTTCAGGCGTTGGTGCCACAACCTAGGGATCTTGTCTTCAAGGCTTAGTGGAGAGTGAGGTCTACGCAGGTGGTAGAGCAGCACAGAAAAGGTTTCAATTCGCTGGTATTTTAGAGGCTTGGACTTCGGAAAACATCGGAACCGATATGTTTTTGAGGGTACCTCACCCAACTTGGCTGCCGTTCTGTTGGCGGCCAAGGAAGATATTACTTGGTGGTGCCTAGATGGGGCCAAAGGTCTCTCAAAACCTTCTGGCCCTTGGTCCAGCTTAGCGGGGAGTGTGTTCGGTCGTTTCTCTGGCATGTAACGGGTGATTAATTGGTAAAAATGAGTGGAGTGGGGTGTGTGGATGTATGTTGTACAGGGGTATTTGCTCTTTTTTCATTTTTTTAATGCAATGATACACCGCTCTTTTGCGTGTTCGAGAAAAAAAACTCCTAAGAAGGCCAAGGCCGGAATTAATGTAATCTTTTCTATTATTTTTTAAAAAGTAGCAGCTATAAAAACACTCTCATCTTATTTGGAGCATTTCAACTTCCATAACCACAAAAAGAGCGGGCGATGGCTACACATTTCCGTAAGGGTAGTTGTAGAACTTTGATGTTGTATATCCAGGTGTCTGCCGAGATGTACTTCCATACATCGTTGTACCCTCAGTGACTTGCAAGCAAAGTTTGCAAAACTGAAAAAACCGAGATAACCAAAATTGAGCATACCAGACCGGTATTTACCGGTTGGTTTTTCAACTAGTTTTTGATTTTACTATAGTACGCAGTGTTGGTTTTCGGTAAACCGGTCGGTTTTGCTAACCGGATCGGACGGGTAAGTCCGGTTATTCTGGTTTGCACCGGTTTTACGAACTTTGCTTGCAAGTCTTAAATTAAGTTCTATGCAAATGAATGTACGCTTCATGTGACTGCTCTGACAAGGGAAAATGAAACTGTTCTGTTCAAGAGGAATTGTGCCATAAAGACATTCTTATTTTTATCATATGATAAGAGCCTGTGTTTTTTTTACGTAGAAGCTGCCCATTCCAAACATCCAAGAAGAAGAGCAATGGCGAAACCCGGGAAGGGGGGGGGCACATCTAAATAAATCAATCCACTCTTAATATATCTTTTCACCAAAAGCTCTTTTTGTTGCATGTTGTACCTTGGCATAGCACGCGTTCTAGATTAGATTTATAAAAGGAACGTCCCTTCTATTGTAGAATTTGTCCAGTTGCTTCAGAAGTAAAGCAATAATTTGACTTCTCAGATTTTTTATTCCACCCCTCCCCCCTCTTCTTTTTTGGATAAAGCTCGTTTTTTGGACCAATGTTGTTTCATTGACGTAGAGTTAGGTCAAAGCAATTTTACAAACTCAACCCGAACTTACATGCATTATAAGATGGGCTAGCGTCATTGCATAGCCATCTTAGCCAATATCCACCCAAAACTTTGCCCTAATTGATGTTTTCATGTGCTAGCGTCATGTATGAATAAGAGTTATATCAACAAATTCGTGTTGACCTAAGTCCATGTTAGCAAACTATTTTGGATTGAAGAGAAAAGGTGAAAAGTTAGCAAACATTCTGAAGTAAACTAAGTTTTAATTTAGAGGGTTATGTCAATTTGGAAGGAGTAAAAGTGGACAGTAATGAAACTAGTTCATTTGCTTGGACTGAAAGAGGTTGGAAGAGACCCATCGGGTTCCCCCGATGTACACCATTAGTTCTGCCCCTGGCGTTCACAATTATACAAGTTGTACTCATCCATATGATTTAAAGACGAAGTGCAGATATACAATCAAACAAGTTGTGATTCAAGGTAGCAAATGTTAGCATACAAATACACAAGCCGTTGTAGCTAAGTGGCTAACCTATTACAGTATTCTACAAATTTCTGCCACTTCAAATGTGGCAGCACACAGCAGACATCCTACTTTTGTACTGAAGTTACATGAAACTACTGACTACGAAGCACTCCCCTGTTGCTGAAAACAAACTAAATGTACAGAGCTCAAAACCATCCAAACAAACGATTTCGCTGCTGCTGCTGACTGTTGCTACTGTAGCTGCCTCCCGGTGGAGTCACAGATATCCTGTCCGCATTAGCCAATGCCCACCTGTTGAAATCGGGTGAGGACAGCAGCTGTTTCATAGCTTTCTTTGTTTCCTCTTTGGTGAATGCTTCATATTCCTCCTTGGAGAATTTCCTCCTCTCTGGAGTAGTGTGGAAGGTCGAATAGTAGGTCTCTCTAGAAACACCTTGTGACGTCTTTGCTGAGCCTGGAAAAGAAAAATAACAAGTTATTCACAATTAATAATAATACTAAGCAAGGACATCGTGCAACTAAAAAAATGTGACAAACCTGTAAGAGGTGAGTTTCTGCTCGGTGTATGTCTCAGGTACTCACTATGAAGCTTGGTAAATCCTTCTTGGCGAGCTCCACTCATGCTAGCATACTCTTCACCCAAATCTTCATATCGGGAGGAATGACTTGTCATTCCACTGGAATGTAGTCTGCGGAGATGTATCCGTTTAGATATCACTTCAGGAAACACAAATATTTGTGCAACATACATGAGTTTTAATGAACTTTTCTAGAAGTGTGACAAGTCCAATTATTGAATTTTCAGAATGGGGACGTCCGGAATTTGATATTTACAAATTTCACCAAATTATCATGAGACTACATTATTCGGGTCTTTTTGAACAATATAGCGGTGTCAAAAGTGCTGTCATACTTGAAGTCCAATGATACTGACAGATTTCAGCGTTCCAAGCATGGCCTAATAAGGGGCGGAAAATTTAGGTCATCCCTCAAAAAGTCAAAATTATATACAAAAGGCTAAATCTTTTCACATCAAGAGTACCAAAAAATGCATCATTCTTCTAGTAGCAAATATACATCCTACATGTCAAGACCTTGACACTATTCTGTTGATGATGACCAGTTGTGTCCCAACTGGTGGCTCATATATATTTAATGTTATGACCAAAATCATGAAGGCAAAGCCAAATATTGAAACTACAAAGCTGATATTTGATATATATTTTTCCTGGAATATGCAGGAGAGATGCGCATCGTTGTTAAGAGAGATAAAGGTTTAGTCACAGTTTCACCACGATCTCGCTACAATACGGTATAGTGAGAGGCTCATAGTCGATGAATCAACTGATTTTTTTTTGCATTTATCGCTAATTGAGAATATTTGTCATACCTTGATAGATGTCGTAACAATCTTGTCTTTCCCTCGATCCTTAAGACTCCTTTGATGATTACACAAGTGACCAAAGCAGCAAATGCAAAGAGATAGTCCAGCGAACTCTAAAGGAATGGATAGAGCAAGTATTAGCATGCCAATAAATAGATGAGGTAGTGTATTCAAAACACAAGAGGTTATTACAGAGTTAATACCTGGAGGATCATAACTGCTGAAACAATCAAGATAGCCCACTCAACAAAATAAGCCACACCCTCATCCACAGACCCTTCCTCTGTCAGGACAAGTTTACGGACACCCCAGTAACCAAACCAGGCTCCAGCTAAGATGACCAATACGAGAAGGAATATGCCCAGCTGCATTTTTCAGGCAATGATACAAATATTCATCAAACAGAATAGTCAAAAGTTCAGCTATCAACAATGTACTAATGAACAATTTTATGGCATAGTATGAACATCTATAGTATACTCCCTCTGGTTGTTAAATGTTGATGTTAGGACATTGAGTTAGTTCAATTTTGAACTGATTTCCCTGTCTTACGTCACCAGTGCTAATCAGAGGGAGTATATAAAAATAAAATAAACTTAGCAACTTAATGAACAATTTGAGGTTATCATCAGTTTGCCATCATAAACTAATGTTGCCCAACAGAGCTCGAAAATAAACAGAGTAAATGTGATAATAAAACAGTACATATTATTTGATAAACTAAAACACAGAATGATAAGGAAGCACAGAAGCCTCCAGCGCAAAGTCATGAGATGATTAAAAAGACTGTGCCATAGTTGAAAATTTTAAATATTAGCTCGGTAAATATTGGTGAAATTAAATAAGCAAAAAGAAACATAGATGATAATCTCAAATGGAGAACTTACATACAGGATTATGCATGTCTTCAGCAATCCCAATTTCCACAAGAAATGAGCGCAGCAGGCCCGACAAATAGTGAAGAAAATATGTCGTCATGCCAATCTGTTGGGAAACTGACATGAGTCAGTCAACTTAGTGGCATGAAACAGAAACCAAAGCGGAAACCTTTCCAATAGAAACTAATACTCACAACTGTCGAATACGTAAAAATAGCAAGAGAACTCTTTCTACCAGTGGGTAAAAGCTTCATTCCCTGAAAGAAACAGGTTTAAAAAGTCAGGTCAACAGGTGTAACTTCACAAAATCATCGATTGATTGAATAAAAGGCTCTAAATTTGGGCACAATAAAAGTTAGATTTTTGTAGAAAGATTGTAACAAGCATAACATGCTGGTGCTGGTGTAAGAGATAACAATCAAAATCAGTGGACACAGTCTTAGAAAAATGGGAAACTAGTCAAACGATCAACAAAACCATACAGGCATAGCACCTAGCAATATGGTCTTAATTAAAGCATTTGGCACTGCAAATTCCAGCAAGCTAAACAGCTTGGTATCTAAAATGCAATTAGTAACCGTGACAGAAAAATAAACTTTGTTTCTCAATGTATGTGAAAAGGATGAAAAGTCATAATAACTAAAGAGTAAAGTGCACCAGCGCTCCTTAAACTTGTCAGGAAGCATCATCTGGATCCTCAAACTTCCAAATTGTAAATTCAGGTCCTTTAAACATGCTAAACATGTCAACTAGGTCCAAAATTCCAAAAATACCCCTCGAACTGCTTATGTGGCTTCGGACAAGACAAGCTTTGTTATGCTGTTTGTGTCCTCACAACACCGACAACATCACCATCTAAACCGAATGCAGAATGAGGATGAGAAACATATACAGTAATGAAAAGTTATGCCTCATAAGAAGCCACATCATCAACCCTATGGGGATTTTCCGTATATAGGTCCTAGATGACATGTTTAACAAGTTTAGGAACCTGAATCAACAACTTGAGAGTTCAGGGACTGGGACGACACACCCTTAGAGCACAGCTAATTGCATCTGGATACTCATACAGAAAGCCCGATTGACATAATTACATGAATAGTGAGCACAGCACAGCACGCAAGATAGTCAATTGAAACCTAATAATGCGACCTGATAAGTAATAAAAAAATGCTACAAGTCCAGTTTCACGAAGAGAAAACACTCCTGACAAAGAATCCAACAGTATCACTGAGATGATTCAGCCCTTGCAATTCCATATATGAACCATGAAGTATTCAAGAATCCAACAGAGAGTTCTAGCTTCTAAATAATAGTATATTAAATTATATTCAATGGACTAAATGATAAAGAATTACCTGAAAGAGTATAATCAGAATCACAAGGAAAATGCCGATCGTCATTGCTCCACCATAGTAAAACACTACAGACTCGCTCAGTATGTGTGCCACCACCATCAGCACCAACCCTAGCACCAAGAACACCACTCTATGTAGCAAGAACTCTGCGTGCACAACAGTACCAAATCAAGATTCGCATAAAAATGGGAACAACCAAGAATGGAAACACCAAAGAGAGTAAAAAGGAAAATAACAAAAAAAAAACTACCTTCCTCGGTGGACACCACAACCTGCCTTGAAGAGTCACCTGGCATCCGGAAATCCAGAATCCGGTGATCGTAGGGCGAGATGGCCTGTGCCCAGAGCCCGCCCTTGGGCATCTTTTGCCACTGGGACGTTGCACATTTGCATGGCCCTACTGTGGCATTCCTACAGACACAAAGCGTACAACCCAAACAAAATTAACCTAACATAATTAAAAGTGCAAAATACAACAGGGCAACTAGGGTATCAGTTTTCTATTTCGCGTACCTGTGGAAGCATAGCTCAAGACCCTGGGGCCGGGTGGCGTTGGCTCGGACGCGGAGCGCGTGGAAGAAGCGGGACGGGTCGCGGAGGCGAGATGGGCGGCCGCGGAGGAGAACGCGCGTGCAGTAGGGGCCGCCGCCGGTGCCCTCATCGCCGCCGGAAAGG
>LAPY01001872.1:47997-64133 GCA_000970635.1 Eragrostis tef | reverse complement strand
CGAGGACGAGCCTGTAGTTCATCCCGGACACCACCTGCTCCTCGCCACGCACCACCTTGTCGTACCGCAGGCCGTCGTTAGCCAGCCTGTCGTGCTCCGCCACCGCCCAGCCTCCGAGCTCCTGGATGTGCATGTCGCTCACGTCCAGTGGCGGAGATAGGATTTTTAAATTGGGTGTGCACAACAACTTCACAATCACATTAGCTCTCTTAACATTCAAGCTCTATTAAGCCAAAAATAAAGCACACATACTCCATCTGTAAAATAGTTTTTGAGCTAGATATTAATCTATTTTTTATGATTTGTGACAAACACTAATATACATATATATTATGGCTATTGAAAATTAGTCTCTTTACAAAAAATATTGGATGTGCACTTGCACAACCTTCCTCCATGCTGGCTCCGCCCCTGCTCACGTCCTTGATGGGGTTCCACCCGCCAAGGAGATGATGATGCGGCCCCGCGCGCGCCGCCGCGGTTGGTGCCGCGGCAACGGATGCAAGCAGGATCGCAGCTAGGAGGAGAGCTCTCGGCGACATCGATCGTTTTGTTTGGGACTGCGAGGTTGGCTGTGAGTTGCGAGGACACGTCGTCGTGGAGTGGGGTATATATGCTGGGATTTCAAGGGATCAGCGTCTCTTTCTGTGGGGACTGGGGAGCCGAAATCAAATGCTGGCGTGGTCTGCTGGGACAGCTGCCGACACCAGTTTGCGACTTCGGCCGCGAATCCGCGATATCTATCTTCTGAGTAGGAGTACACAGAATTCGGATACATTCAGAGTTTGTGTCTGTATCCGGCTGCGATTTATAGTGGCTTTTGTTGAATGATTAAAACACAACTCATAAATCCAAAGCGTTCTCACTGCAAGGCATAGCACCTATAGCAGAGCTAACCCGCTCAATAAATGCATATCTCAAAAGAGATTCAGTGAACCGTTCAGTGTAGTTTGAATTGTGTGCTCATGAGAAGTTGCCATCTCATAATAACATACCTGCCATATAGATCATCTTCTATTATCTAGATGAAAAAAACCATTTATTTTTGCGGGGAAAAGAAAGCTATGTTACCTGAACTAAGTTAGCAACAATTTACACATGTTGGAATATTAAAATACGTTCTTTATTTTCAAAAAGAACTAAACTAAGCAACAATTTACTTGGTATGAGACATGCACTGCTGACCTCTACACACCGGCTTGTTTATTTTGTTTCGCCAATAATGCAAGCTCACAGTACAACTATCTTTCGCTATAAGATTGATTCCTATGTATTTCACTTAATTATATTGATGATGGGGCATCACATTGGAAAAAGTTATACATAGTTTTATATCGTTATAAGGTGTAGGTAATTTGGGTTTTCTGAAATCGAACTTAAATTTTTTAAATAGTCATAGCATTTTAAAATTATTATCTCACATGGTCTTGACGTAGGGGTGCTACAATGACAGTGCTGACGGAGCCAGATTAGCGCAACAACTGGTTATAGAGGCAAATTAGGCTACACATGCGTCTAAGAGGGTGGGCGAGAGCGAGAACACACTCAGAAATTTATGACCAGAAGTGGTCAAGGAAGAAGAGTCTGTCTTAGCTAGAGGGACTCAAGGCAAGAATGCAATAGATTTTTTTTTTGAGCCAAAGGAATGCAATATATTCTTTTTTAGCACAAAGGAATGCAACAGATTTTTTTTTAGAACTCCCCAAACTTTATTTAACAAGTGCGGGAAATACAAACACCATCCGGTGGTGTCAAGAACCACACATGCCTACCAATACTGCTATGGAGCTTCTAGCTAGGACATGTGCATCGACATTGGAACTTCTTTTCTCATGGACAAACTCCAGCGAGGTGAAGTCTCTTTTCCTTCCTTTGATCCCTCTCACGATCTGGCCATAGGAAGCCAATGCTTCTCCCTTGATGTTATTGATGACTGATAAACGGTCACTAGCAAGTCTGAATTTCTGCAGTGCTAGGTCAGCAGCAAGAGACATACCCTCCCTGCACGCAAGCGCCTCAACGATCTCTGGGTCCGTCAAGCCCTCCATGACAACAGTCGAAGCACCTAGGAAATTTCCTTCTTCGTCGCGAGCGACCGCAGCCAAAGCCGCCAGGCTCGTGTTCTTGGATAACGCTGCGTCCACATTGACACCTTTGTAAAACCCCGCGGAGGAGGAATCCATCGAGAAATGTTTACCTGACCAACTTCGCGTATCTTCTGTGCCAGCTCACACATCTCTAGCTCTTTAATGTAGCGATCAACAAAACCATTTGTAGAGGAACAAATTCTTTATTTGGCCTTAGAAAAGTTTGTGGTTCTTTTTTTGGCTTAATCTGAAAAAAAATTCCCTATATGATTCAAATCGCAATTTTCATTCTTTTCTTGGCCCTTCTGTTAGTTTTGAGGGTTAACGGTGTTAAATGTGTGCTGAAATGACCATTGTGCCCTTGACTTGAATAAAAATAAAAAAATTATTTTTGATTTTTTTTAATTGTCTGAAATTCATTTTTATGTAGAAATAATGCTGAAATAATGCCGAAATTTTGTGTCATATGAAATCTTGAACAACTAAAAGAATTTGAAAAATAAAATTTTCATTTTTATTCAAGTCAGGTGCACGATGGTCATTTTAGCACACATTTAACACCGTTAACACACAAAACTGACGGAAAGTGATGAGGACATCCTTGGCGACCGTGTGAGCCTCTGAATAATCCCACCTTGCTTAGCTTGGGAGGAGGAAGTCACCTTAAAAGAGAGAGCCACCCTTCCCCTATCAGACTAGTCTTTTGGGGTGATTGGGCCTTTCCCCGAGAGGTGCGTCGGAGTACGGTGCTAAGGTTGCCGAGGTTCAGGTCGGAATCCTGAGGCCGGATCGGTGTGTCGTATTTTCGACTGTCGGTGCTAAGATTGCGGGATTCGGGGAATCCAGATCGGTGTGTAGGGCTTTTCATCCAACCCCACCTGGGCCGGACTCATCAGAAGGGCCAAGAAAAGAATGAAAGTTACGGTTTGGATCACATAGGGAACTTCTTTTTTTCAAAATGGGCCAAGAAAGAAACCACAAACTTTTTTAAGGCCAAATAAGGAATTTGCTCTTTGTAGAGAGTAAGCTTCGAACCATGCTCTCATGTATCCCTTTTCCGTCGTGAATGCCAGATTGCCCACAACCTGATCACCACCCGGACTAGATCTTCATGTGACATTGTTCTGATCAATTCTGCCAACGAGCCCCTAGCATCTTGGACTTGAATTTGAGTCAAGGGCTCAGTGATCTCTTCATGTTCTAAGGCCCAGACACAACGTGACATATTACAGTCCAAGAGCGAGTGCTTCCATGAATCCTCTGCGCCACAGATCCCACAACAACTTGTCGTCACCATGTACCGATGGTGTCGAACATCATTCGTAGGGATCGAATGTCGAGCAAGTCTCCATAAAAACAACCTGAGTACCTGACCTTCGATGGAACTTTAATCTTCCAAAGGTCCGTCCACTCCTTCTGGTCAGCTCTCACATCTGATCTCCCAGATGCATGTTCTATTCATGTCTCTCTAGTGTCCCTCTTCTACACAAGCATGCGGTAGGCCGACCTCACTAAAAAAATTCCAGTGCGCTCATAGTGCCACGCCCAATAATCATCGGCCCTATCTGTGCTCAGAGGGATGTTCAGCAGGCTGCAGCTGCGGATGCAGAAAAATAACTGCAAAAAAATAACTGCAAACACTGTAGCTGCTGCAGAAGAAATAACTGAAACACTGTAACTGTTGTAAAACAGCTGCTGCAAAGCAGCCAGACGAACAGAGTGAATATCCATCGGGGTAAAAAATTATTGGAGTCGTTGAGTAATCCAGGAACACGATGTTAGATCCATCAGTTCACTTACAAACTGCGGGGGATTCTCACCTGTGCAACAAACTGGCCTGAGAAGCCCATCACGTGGTAGCCAGTTCATTCCCCAAATACTGGTTGACACTCCTGTACCGATTTGGCGAATAATACCTTGTACCAGGACATCCTTGCCATCTACAATAGCTCGCCATACTCTCGATGGTGAGGCTCCAACTTCTACACCTAGGAAATTCCCATGAGGGAAGTACACAGCCTTTAACACCCGAGCACTCAATGCTGTTGGATCAGGCATGATTCTCCAAGCTTGTCTCGCAAGTAGTGCCAGATTGAATAACTCAATATCCCTAAACCCCAAACCTCCTGCGTACTTGGGTTAAGTCATATCCTCCCATGCTACCCATCATGTCTTGCGCTTTCCCTCTTTAGTTTCTCACAAAAAATTCCGAAGAAGACTGTCAATGTGTTGACACAGTCCCCTCGGCAATCTAAAACAAGACATGGAATATGTTGGGATAGCTTGTGCTACTGATTTGATTAGAACTTCCTTCCCCCAGAAGAGAGAACTTTCTCCATCCATCCATGAACCTTGTTCCACACCCTGTCCTTTAGGTACTTGAAGGCGCCATTGATTGAGTTCCCAACATCACTAGGCATACCTAGACATTTCTCGCTTAGCGCCTCATTATGCACATTAAGAACATTCATAATATCTTCTCTCACACCATTCTAGCATCCCTTTGCAAAGTGTATGAAAGACTTGTCCATATTAACTTGTTGACCAGAAGCTTCACAATAAACTTGTAAAGCATTTCTAACGACTTCCGCACTCTCTCTATTCGCTTTGAAAAACAACAGGCTGTCATTCGCAAAGATTAGGTGACTAACCATCGGAACTGATGGAGCCACGTTGATGCCATTAAGCTGCGAAGACTCAACCCTAGATTTTAACAGGCACGAAAGACCCTCTCATGCCAACAAAAAGAGATAAGGCGAGTTTGGATCTCCTTGACTAATACCCCTCGAGGGTCTGAAACTGTCCAAACGTTCACCATTGAACATCACCGAGAATGAGACAGTTGTGACTAGCCTCATGATCATGTCAACCCAAACTCGATGAAATCCCAACTTAATCATGATAGCTCGTAGGTACGCCCACTCAACTCTGTCGTAGGCTCTTTTTTCATATCCAGCTTTAGAGCTGTGAACACCAGAACGCAACACCTGCTCTCCCGAGCTCTTTTCTTCTTCATGAAGTGCATGCACTCGTAGGCTGTAGTAATATTATATGTGATCAATCGTCCAGGCACAAAAGCTGATTGCTCCTCTGATATAATCTCTAGTAAAATACTCTTTAACCTGTTCGCAACCACTTTAGATGCAATTTTATAAATCACATTACAAAGACTAATCGGCCAGAACTAACCAAGCTCGTCCGGGCTTTCCACCTTCGGGCATGTGTCATTTACCACAGCCGGATCATCTTGTCCACTCAACATCCTTAGCACAACTGATGTTACTTCATCCCCACAGAGGTCCCAATGACGTTGGAAAAAATGTGCAGGTTACCCATCTGGTCCGGGAGTTTAGTAGGAAACATTTGGAACAAAGCTTCCTTAACTTCCTCCTTCTTAAAAGTGTTCATCAGTTGACTGTTCATGGCCTCCGTGACCTTCATTGGTACTGTATCCAGGACCCTATACATATCCACATTGCACTCTGATGAATACAGATTCCTGTAGAAAGCCGACGTTAAATCCCTCATCTCCTATTCATCCTCTGTGAACTGGCCATCAGGTTTCTTCAGCTTTGCTATCTTATTTCTCCTTTTTCTTTGGCTTGCACGCAAGTGAAAGAATTTAGTATTCTTGTCACCATCAGTTAGCCAGATAATCCTTTGATCTTTGTCTCCACGTGACTTGTTCTCTATGATTTAACTCAACAATTTTGTAGACAATTTTTACTTCCGCATGTGTCGGGGCAACGCGCGTGGGATCCGCTCGCAATCTTTCTAGTTCTGTGTTCAACTCCTTTAACTGTCGCCTGACATGGCCGAAGGATCGCAGCTCCCATTCACCCAACTGGCTCGAGACAGACAACAATTTCTCATGTACTACATCAAGCCACGCCTGCATCATGGTAGGATTGAACTCCTCATGAGATTCCCACATCACTTCATACCTAAACAATTTCTTTCGCCCCTTTTTCTTGTGCATGTTGGTCCTCGCCCCCCACCGTAGCACAATGGGGTCATGATCTGAAACAGCAACCGTAAGGTGTGTTACTTTCACCATCGGAAATCTAGAGCACCAATCCGCCGAGGCCAGTGCTCTGTCCAACCGTACTCGACAGAAGGATCCTCCAGCCACTTTCTTCTCATACGTCCAACTGCGACCTTTGTAACCCAAGTCATAAAGCTCGCATATATCAACCATCTCCCTGAACCCTTCAATCTGAGCACGACCACGTTCTTGGATGCCAACATGCTCTGATCTGTGTAAGACTTCATTGAAATCTCCTACGCAAACCCAGGGTAAGGGTGATGTCGTCTTGATGTATTTAAGCGAGTCCCACGTCTTGTGACGTTCAGGGACCTGTGTGCTTCACCATACACGCATGTCAATCTCCATGGCTCCCGCCCGTCCTCAGTCAAGATTGCATCAATATGATACTATAAGAACGGTAAAATTTGAACTCTGGTTTTGTTATTCCAAAAGATGCCAAGGCCGCCGCTACGGCCTGAGCTGCTTATAGCAAAAGCATTGTCAAACCTAGAGTGCCCTTGAGACCTTCCACACCTGCTCGATGTACTTGGGTTTCGAGAACACAGAGCACGGTCGGGGCAACCCTCTTTGCGAGCTCGCGAAGCTCCTTCACTAACGCAGCGTAGCGAAAAGGTTGAAAGTCTCTGCAATAGATGGGGGAGATCAGGAGGACAGGCCTTGTCCCGAGTTGTCAGGTGCTTGCGTCGTTAGCACGGCCACCCGGTTCGATTCTTGGAATTGAACTCGGACCTCACCGGAGCTTGTCTCCATAAAATAAAATTCGAAGGTGTTCTGCAGGTGCCTCTCTACGCGTGATGCCACAAAGGGAATGTGACGCTCCTCGTTACGCACTGAAGCCTGATGGCTTCTGGTGATCTCTAGAAGGACGCGATCTTCGATGCTGTGTGTAGTTGTAGGTTTGGTCGTGTGCGTGAGTATGTGTAGGTGTGTGTCGTGGTGTGAGTGAGTGAGTACGCAGATGAACTGACTGTATTCAGTAAGAGAGGCTTAAAAAAAAAGATGGGGGAGATCAGCATGGCGCCGTAGCGAAAGAGGTTGGAAGTCTCTGCTCAGTTCGGCTAGATGGGCCGAGCTTACAATTTGGTTCGGTCCTAGCCCTCTTAGCCCGGCCCACCTTCTGTAACCATCTCCCTGAACCCTTCAATCTGAGCACGACCACGTTCTTGGATGCCAACATGCTCTGATCTGTGTAAGACTTCATTGAAATCTCCTACGCAAACCCAGGGTAAGGGTGATGTCGTCTTGATGTATTTAAGCGAGTCCCACGTCTTGTGACGTTCAGGGACCTGTGTGCTTCACCATACACGCATGTCAATCTCCATGGCTCCCGCCCGTCCTCAGTCAAGATTGCATCAATATGATACTATAAGAACGGTAAAATTTGAACTCTGGTTTTGTTATTCCAAAAGATGCCAAGGCCGCCGCTACGGCCTGAGCTGCTTATAGCAAAAGCATTGTCAAACCTAGAGTGCCCTTGAGACCTTCCACACCTGCTCGATGTACTTGGGTTTCGAGAACACAGAGCACGGTCGGGGCAACCCTCTTTGCGAGCTCGCGAAGCTCCTTCACTAACGCAGCGTAGCGAAAAGGTTGAAAGTCTCTGCAATAGATGGGGGAGATCAGGAGGACAGGCCTTGTCCCGAGTTGTCAGGTGCTTGCGTCGTTAGCACGGCCACCCGGTTCGATTCTTGGAATTGAACTCGGACCTCACCGGAGCTTGTCTCCATAAAATAAAATTCGAAGGTGTTCTGCAGGTGCCTCTCTACGCGTGATGCCACAAAGGGAATGTGACGCTCCTCGTTACGCACTGAAGCCTGATGGCTTCTGGTGATCTCTAGAAGGACGCGATCTTCGATGCTGTGTGTAGTTGTAGGTTTGGTCGTGTGCGTGAGTATGTGTAGGTGTGTGTCGTGGTGTGAGTGAGTGAGTACGCAGATGAACTGACTGTATTCAGTAAGAGAGGCTTAAAAAAAAAGATGGGGGAGATCAGCATGGCGCCGTAGCGAAAGAGGTTGGAAGTCTCTGCTCAGTTCGGCTAGATGGGCCGAGCTTACAATTTGGTTCGGTCCTAGCCCTCTTAGCCCGGCCCACCTTCTGTATGCTTCGTCCTTCCCCTACCTTCCGCCGACGCCGCCTCTCCTGCGTTCCCTCCAAAAACCAAACCCTAGCAAAACCACTCCGGAAATCGCCGTTTCCCTCCACTCCGCTTCCCTCCCTCTTTATTTCGAACCAATAACCCCACGTTGACTGGAGAGCCGCTCCCCTTTCGAAATCTCCTGTCCCGACCGATCTCACCTACCCAATTTTTCCCTCCACAAAAAATTAATAAAAACGGAATCTCAGCCCGTCGCAATCCCCCGTCCGTCCTACAAATCCCGGCACCATGCGCTCCATTTGCGCCATGAGATCCCTCCTCGCCGCCGCTGCCGCCCCCACTTTCATCCGCGCCGGTGCTTCCCCTCCGCGGCCGCCTACCTTCTCCCTGCCTTTCCGGCCGCGTCGTGCCGGTACCATGCTGGGCGCGGCGAGGTCCGTGGCTGCGGCGGCCCAGTCGCGAGGCGGCGGTGCAGAGATGGAGGTCCGGGGAACTCAGTCCGGCGAGATCCATGTCATCGTGGGCCCCATGTTCGCCGGCAAGACCACCGCGCTCCTCCGCAGGGTCCAGGCGGAGGCAGGCAACGGAAGGTACGGAATGCCGACGAAGCACAGGACACAGCCGGTCCCTACTTGACCCGCTGTGTCATCTAGGTCGCTAAACTTCCAAGTTGCTTTTTTTCCTTCTTGTGCTTCTTGTTTCGCTGACGCGGTGGGGCCGCATGCCACTGATCTCTGTTGCTTCCCAATGTTTTGCCAAAGAAATGGGAAAGGTTTGGGTTTCGCCACGAAGAAAAGGTCTTTGATGAATAAAGTAGTTAGTGTCAGGCTGTTGCTGCAACATTTGTCAAAGTCTTCAAATCAAAGCTGTGAATTTGTCCTGGTTTTTACTTCTAAGTAACCACATGATCCATATAATACACAATCTTATAGAACTAGTCAAGAACGATGGGTAGTTGTAAGAAGAATTGCTGTTAGAAACGAGCTTCTTGACCTGTTGTACTCTGGCCTCCCAAATTTTAGTTGTTTGGTCTTCCAATGTGTGGGTCAGTTGAAAATGGAAGTTATTTTGTTATGTTAACCATTCTCTGGGATGATATCATGCATGACAGGTTCCATGTTCTGGGCTGTTGGCCTGTAAATCGTGTTGCCTGAATGCTTTCTTATGTTTGCGTTAACTAGTTTCTTTCTGACCTTTTCTCGCTTCTGACATAGGAGTGTGGTGCTCATAAAGTCCAACTAGTTTCTTTCTGACCTTTTTCTCGCATCTGTCATAGGAGTGTGGCGCTCATAAAGTCCGACAAGGACAATCGCTATGGATTGGATTCTGTTGTGACTCATGATGGTACAAAGATGGCGTGCTGGGCCTTATCAGAGCTGTCAAGTTTCCATGAAAAATTAGGAATTGAGGCATATGATAAGGTTTGGCTAAACATATTTTCTCTTTATTTACATGCACCCTATTACCATTAACTTATTTAACTTCACAATGGTGCGCACATTTTCTAAATAATTCAGATTAGTGCTTCAAGCATCATACAGCTAGTGTGTATCAGTCTTTTTTTCCCTTTTTGTACAAGTATTCTTGAGAACAATAATGGGAGGTTGAGCCAGTCATACTTAGGGGAGTGCGGCATTACCCTTTCTGGAGCAGCACATGACTTAAAACATGAGCAAGTTCTAGTGAAATATACAGTGATTATTCTATTACAACCTGAGATTTTTTTGGTGTGTTAATTATGAGAAACCTGTTTAGGAAAACACTGGGAATGATCGGGAAAACACCTCACCCATTTTCAGTTTCACATTTATTTTACCAGACAAAAACAGAAACGGGAAAGCCGGGAATGACAACGAACGGGAAGATATGGGGAACTCGAAAACCGGAATAATACGGGCTGAAATATGTCGGTATCGGTCGGGAACCGGTAATTCAAAGTCGGGAACATCGTCCCCAACATAACATGTTTCAATAGTTATCGATCAACATAAATAAATGTAGTATATATTTTCTTACTACCACATAAAAAGATAATTAAATTTGTGGTCTCGTATCGAAAGGAGAAACATTCCATCAATAAATTAAAGCAAAGCAGCTGTGCTGTTTTTCTCGCATGTCTACGTCTCGTCATGAGTTGGTGTAGAGCCTGCAGCTACATGAACCGGTACATATATATGCGTACACAGTGGCAAGCTTTGTGTCGGCTCGGAGTATTTTATACGAGTTCAGACTTCAGTGTATGTTTTAATCTGTAACAAACAAGCAAAGAGCCAAGGGAGAGCGTGTGGCGACTGGGCCGGCTGGCCGAGGGAGAGCAGGGAGCGGCCTTGGGGTCTCATGTCATGTGGAGAACTACTAGGGCTTGCGAAGGCTACTCCTGTTGGGCGGCTGGGTGGTCTAGTTTGTAGGCTGCTTGTTTCCCGGTTAGAGAAAAACGGGCTGAAAAAACGGGATTATCCGGGGCCAAAGCGGGATTCCGAGGAAACAGTCAGGAAAACACTCACGCCATTTTCGATCCTGCCTAATGTATTTTTTTTCCCGTTTCCATCCCGCTCCTGTTTGATACCCAAAAATTCGAAAATGAACGGGAAAAATTCACTAATACGCTGCTACGGGAACCGGTCGGGACGGGATTTCCCCGTCCCATTTTCACCCCTAGATGTAACATCTTCCAATTTAGTGCTTTTAGGGACACCCTGCTGCTGCAGACATCTTTGTGTTTAAGAAGTACAATTATTTGGTTATTGTTTTGGGTGTCTTGTAGGATTGGGTACCTGGTTAAGAATTTGTACTAGGATGTGTCTTGTAGAAAGGTATATGTTATATCTAAACTTCTCTGTATTTTGAAGTGTGTCACAACCAAAGGGACACTCTGAACACTGTCTCTGTAGTCATATGCTCATATGCACATGTCATGAGAGATTATGAGAAACTTCGCACCTTAGTCAAATTTAGGCTTGCAAAAGTTGTGCCCCTTCTGAGTTAACTCATCTCTTTAAATAGTCGCAGCATAGCCCATAGGTGGGTATCTTGCTGCCATTCTCCTATCCGATGCTTATTTGACCCCCACCCTTGCCTGATCGTTGATTACGTGCCGTACTGTCATATATAGTCAATTTCATGATAATGTATGGCATGTCCTGAAGTTAAACTGCCATGTCCTGTAGCCAGCTATAGAATGGCATATTATCAGTTTCAATCTGTATATTCTTCCTATGTCAATGTTTTAGGTTTCAGGTGAAATGGGTATCTTTCATTTGCTTAGTTTTAATTCTAGTAGCATTTCCGCTCACAGTAGTATCGAGTAATGTTTGCAACTATGTTGCAACAGGATATAATTATTGCAAACTTATACCACAGATATATATAAGAAATTATATTCATTACACATAACAAAGTAACTAGTTCATAAACATGATTTCCGTATAATATTTTTTGAAACTAATGGACAGACTTGTGAGCTCTGTATGTTGTCATAAAGATATAAATTGAACAGAAAGATGATGAGGCACTAGCCTGTGAACTTGTACTCTTAATGTTTTCTGTTTACTGCAAGAAAGTGATTGTCTCAATACTGCTGGATAGTTAGGTGCTCATTTCTGTCCTAAATTTTGCGTTGCCTATATGTTGGCTTGCTCAGTTAAGGAGTGAGAAAATTCTAGATGGCGTTATTATAATTTAAATATTTCGATGACCATTAGTCCTATCAGAAGTGTTATAAGAAAAGATAACTGAGCTGGCTGAAGAATCTCCATAATTTTATAATTTTCAATGTTTCAAATACTGAAATTGTGATTTCTGGTTGATTTTGTTTTTGGGCAGTATCCTAACCAGATGTGTGGTCTCATAAACTACGGCTGCCTGATTAAATCTTTTTACTTGATCCTGGAAAAATATTCATTTGCTACATTCAGTTTATATTGTATTTGAGGTGCCCAATTCGCAGTTCAGTTCCCCCCACTTTTTCATTGATTTGGGAAGTGACATGAAATGTATTGCTAAGATGCCCAGCCAACAGTCATTGACAACTTGAAATATTCACTTCTAGTCCTATATTACCTATTGGCAATCTGTGGGTTTCTTACAGAAATTGGTGAATGCAGGTAGATGTTATAGGTATTGATGAAGCCCAGTTCTTTGAGGATCTTCACGATTTCTGCTGCAAAGCAGCAGATCGTGATGGGAAAATTGTAGTTGTTGCAGGTCTAGATGGTGACTACAAAAGGTACTAACTGGAGTTATATACACGCATTGCTTTTTTTTTGGATGCAAAGTAGTTTTCTAAATGAGCACCTGTCGGTCCACCGCCCAACTCACATCATGCAACCTATCATAGTTTAGGATTTCACCCGTCTGGGTTTAGGGAAGAAGTAAACACTGGTGGATGTGAAGTCGTTCGTTGGTCGGATGGTGTAGTCGGATGCATAATCATTTTCTTTCCAAATAGATTATTGTGCATATGATTTGATGATTGTGATTGCAACAGAAAGAAGTTTGGTTCAGTCCTGGATATTGTTCCCCTGGCTGACTCAGTGACTAAGTTAACAGCACGCTGTGAGCTGTGTGGCCGCCGGGCATTCTTCACATTGAGGAAGACGCAGGAAACCAAGACTGAACTAATTGGTGGAGCTGATGTATATATGCCAGTGTGTAGGCAACACTACATGGATGGGCAGGTTGTTATGGAGGCCACAAGGATTGTACTGGACCTTGATCGATCCACCGTGAGGTCCCACGCTCTGAAATAGGTCAATATTGGACCCGTGCAAGTATGCAGTGTGTAACATTTATTCCTTGTATCTCTACCTGTGAATGGCCCATGCCTCTATGGCATCAATCTAATTATGAGACCGCGAGATGCTGATGACATTGTTCTATACTAGCATTTGGCGACATGCATCGCACTGGTTACCAGTAGCAAGTTCAAGAAGTCTTCTTGTGGTAGAAAGTACAATATTAGCATATTGTAAATATTAAGCTTGGATATTGTTGGGAACATTTATCTGTGTTACATTAATACATTGCCATGAGGATTGTGGTTATCATTAAATCATAAGTTTCGAACAAGATTGAAGATGGAACGAAGCTTGGTTAAAATGGAAATTTATCTGTTTACACAGTAGAACAATATGATAGAGGTTACTGTATGACAGGTCGACTGCATGATATGATAGAAAATGTCGAGGAGCCCATCTCACCATGTGGTTTGGATTATTGTAGCTTTTTGGATGAGCTCTTTTTCAGTGCCTTCAGATTGATAGGAGCGGAGCCATTCACTTGTGATTGGGCGGTGTTAATTAGTTAAGAGACAAGGAGCCAGTTAGTACAAATGAATTCGCCTAAAGATGTGCTATGCTATGTGTGGGGTCCGAGTGAGGAGCTGTAGGTAAAGATAATCATCGCCTTATGGGTTTTGTGGTCGGAACGGAATGCTGCTAATGTTGAAGAGAAACAAGTGCCATCCATTTCAGCCTTCAAAGCATTGACCATAATGCTGTCAATGCTGAAGAGAAACAAGTGCCATCCATCAACCAATTGGAGTGATGATTAACGAGATAAAGTTTCTGCTGGCTATCTCGTTCATTGATGTTAAGATCTCGTTTGCACCTAGAATCCGTGATGCGGTTGCTCATAAGCTTCTGCCATTGGTAGTAATTTACATCCAGGCGTAGTTGAGTATAGTCTATAGATTGGTGGGACTCTGTCCGAGAACATGTAATTTCTCTTGGCCTCTTGGGTCCGACGATTTGATGTCGGCTTCAGTTTAATGGAATTCTATTCCAGTTCACAGAAAGACATCATCGCCTGCGGAGTAGCCCCTGCCGGGAGCGTTACAGTAATTTTACAAAACTAATAAGAACGCAATATGCATCCAACTAATTCCCCACCGGCTTTCACGGAAACCTAGTTGCATCGATCGGATTTGAAGAGCAGCTGGTCATGGCTTACGTTCGTCGTCCTCACCATTTGGATCTTTGCATCATTGTGTGCCTGGCTGTCAGGAATGGCGGGCGAAGTAGTCGTTCTTGCGCACGATGTGTTGCCAACACCATTGGCGCTGATGAAAACCTTGATACGGCATCATGGTGGGCGATGGATGATGTCAGATGCAGATGCACCTTAGGCTTGTGATTGAAACAATGCTGTGTGAATCCATTGCCACTGAACACGTTCTTAAACAGTCAGATGGTGCTGCATGCGGCGCTACTCATGGATACCCTACCTTGATCAGGCATGACACCGCCCCTGCAGAACAAGGAACAACTCTTGCCACTGTTGGTCTCCACTCCTCGTACGACGCCGCCAAGCTCCTCTGCCCGGTGGTTTCGAAGTTAGAACATCTAGGTTTGGACCCATCAAAAGTCTATAATGACCCTATGAAATAGAAGGTTGGACCTTAATTCGACGCCAATTACTATACGTCTACCGTAAAAAATTCTCTTTTGGTTAGGAACATCTAATTTCGTTGGGAATATATATTTTTTTTCAATGTTGTGCTGTTTGTGCAATCAAATACAATTTTGTTTGCAACTTCAGTTTTAAAATGTTGCATCTGTTACATCCAAATGTTGTAGCCTACTATCCACATATCGCTCATCTCTATGCGTCAACTGACATGTCAAAGCTCTGAATTCACATTTTTTCAATAAGGAGATAATTTTCCTTCAACAATGTGTTGTTATTCTTTTACACTTTTGTTACACATTCTCCCGTGGTAGCAGTTTCTTGATGTTGCAACAGAGTGTTGGGGGCGTTGGATAGAAAATTTCCCATCGAACATCTGGGTGGTAGCAGCTTAAAAACGTGGAGACATGTTCTTATGCTTTCAGAAAAGTAGCTCCCTCGACTTGAATACATGTCTTCGTGGCCCTCCGTGGTCCAAGGGTACATAAGCAAATAACGAAACGATAACTCTCCCTCTGAGGCTCCTGTTTGTGAACCTTATTAGATATTGATTGAATGGACGAGAAATACCCATGTGCTTAAAGAAAAGTCTAAGACGATCGAGCTTATAAAATAGGTAAACAGAAACCACCTGATGTAGAACACTCGCTGCGTGCTGCGCTGAATTGGGCGCAACGCACCAGTAATGAGTGCTGCAGGCAACAAGCTCGTCAACAGAGACGAGATCACGGACGCCACTGTTTCGGTGTTCGCTGACTCTTCATAGATTCCCGAGAAGTACATCCGAACAGATGAGGTCCTGGATGGTTTAGTCGTCAGTGGCAATGAGACCTACGAGCTGCCGATCGTCGACATGGGCAGCCTTCTTGATCCGGAGTTATCGAAACTGGAGACAGCGAAGCTTGGCTCTGCGTGTAGACACTGGGGCTTCTTCCAGGTTAGAGGTTCTGTTGCTTGTTTTATTTTGAATGTCTTGTGAGCTGCATCCTGTGTCTTACTTATGGTGTCTGCATGTGCAGTTAACAAATCACGAAATTGACGAAGAAGTGATACAAAATATGAAGGAGAATACGGCACAGTTCTTCAGCCTGCCACTGGACAGCAAGAAAACAGTGGGTGTCCGGGGAGATGGGTTTGAAGGATATGGCCACCACTACACAAGATCCTCAGCAACGGCCGGTGACAAACTGGACTGGGCAGAGAGTGTAATCCTTGTCACGCAGCCAGTCCAGGACAGGAACATGCCATTGTGGCCTGCTAACCCGCCGACGTTCAGGTCTGTCTCTTTGTGCCTTGTGTTAACTGCAAGCTACAGCTTGTTTCAGTTTCTTTCTCTCATTAATCACAATTGACTAATTAGTGGAGACACTGGCTTCGCATTGATTCCAGGAATGCACTCGAAACGTACTCGGTGGAGATAACGAATCTCACAAGGCAGCTGCTGGGTTTCATGGCGGCCGACCTCGGAGTCGAGCCGGACGCGCTCCTTGACGCCTTCAGC
>LAPY01001871.1:35951-58460 GCA_000970635.1 Eragrostis tef | reverse complement strand
CCTTCATACTTGGCGGCAGCAGCCGAGCGCAGCCTCCCATGAGCTGACGAGCTGCTGCTGCTTGCTGCTGGGCGCAACCTCGGCACTCGATGGCGTCGGCTTCGACGGGCGGCCTCGGCGTCCGGGGCCTCGGCGGGTGGCGCCTGAGCGCGACCTCGCCCAACACGAGCAAGGCTGTCGACTTCGGCCTCGGCTTCAACTGTGGCGGCACGCAGGCGCAAGATTCTTTCTTTCCTAGCAGTTTTCATTGCTGTTGACATTGTTGTGTTTTGGTTCTGAACCTGAGAATCACGCTTGCATGTGTAAATCGAGTAAATGAATTATATGTGGAATCTTTGTTCTCTTTAAGCATGTGAAAGTGGATAGAAAAATGGCCGGATCGAATCACCTTTGTTCTGTCTACACGATTGGTAATAAGCAACTAATATTGGTTTTGGTTTTCCACAATTTTTGTTTGGGATCGAATCTTATCTAATCTAAACCCTTAAAGAACTAGTTGAGAAAAATACACTTTTGACCTGCCATACTCTACTACCTGTGTATCTGCTGTTGATCTAAATCAACCCCACCTTATTTACCGTAAGATCTTGCCGTTTGATTATGAGATCGGTGAGGCCATTACAAAACGTAATGGTTGGCGTCATTCCCTGTTGAAAAAACCTGACATTGCCACGTTGTTTTTCACCCAGAAACAAAGATACCCGCCGATTCAATCCCGCCCGCGAATCACACCGTGCATCACCGCGCTTTCCTTTCATTTCCTTCCCGTCCCCGCACGCCGTACAATTGCTTCCTTCCCCAGTTTGATCTAGGAAGACAGAGGATTGCGATGAGCGCGCCAATTGTAGGGGCAAGGACCTTGCATCCTTGATCCTTCTCCTCCGACATCATCGTCCGCGTTGCCTGCACCACGCCGTCCTCCCCCCGCATCATCTCCTCCGCGTCCACACTCGCCATCGCCATCTCCTACCCCATCGCTTTGTCTCCACGCCGCCGCTCCTCCAATCCACATCGGCTGCAAGGCAGGGAGGGCATCGCGGATCCATCGCCGATGAGCCACTCGCGGTCAGCCCCACAGGAGCAGGAGGAGGGGTCGGCGGCGCTGGGACTGGGGTGCCTCATCGCCATCATTGCCGACGAGGTACCTTACTGGCACTCCAACTTCTCCTTATTGTACCTGCTTGCCTTCTTTCTTTTGCCTGGCACTTCCTGGATCTAATAATTGCTCCAGAGATAGGGATACTGATGTTGATTAAGATTCGTATTAGGCAGGCGTGAGCGCTAGGAGAATTCTTGCAGTTTCTCTCTTGCAAAATGCTGGGAATTCATGCATTACAAAACTCGTTAAATAGGTTGTGAGCACTGGATATGTATTACTGACATTACCGATAGCATTGGTTTAGATTCGGACTGCTATCAGAAGAAGCAATGTTCATTATGTTACTAACAATCGAATACTTGTCACTGAAAAATATGACAAAACAAGGTGATTGTGATAATACCGTGCTCACAGCACCAGAATGACCTTATGTGGCATTGTCAATAGCAGTACTCATCTATCTGTTTCATGGTTTAATCTGAAAGTGTCCTACGATGACGTGCTTGCTATTTCAACTTCCCATGAAACAACATCTTCTTTTACATCGCACTGCTGTCACATGACCTACGATACATATTTTCGTACTAAAGTGTTTGAAAACAAACTTTATATGCTTTGATTGTAGTTGTAGCTCTATCTTCGCTTACTCAATCTGAAAGTATATCAACATTGCTCATGTGACTGTTCTTGTGTCTGGTCCTTCGGTAAATAATATCTCAAAAATTGATGCACAATGTACCTAAAAATGGCTCCATCTGTTTAATATTTTGAAAATTGATTCTACCTTGATATGTTTCACACTGATCTGTATGGTATTAGCAATTAGCTGGACTTCAGAAAACATATAATGTGGTGATTTCTGACAAATTATTAATTTCTTTCTCATATTTGATTTTGCAGATATCCTTAATGTCATATCAGTTCTTGTAAGACCGATCATTTTTAAGAGAGGTTTATGCACTCTTTCTACTGTATTGCTTCTTACTGGCAGCCAGATTGTGTTTTGCATAGCTCACCGACTACTAGATCATGTGTATTTGGACCAATTCTTTCACAGTGCAGCATTGGTTTGGTAGCGTCTTTCTTCTGTAACATGGCCAAAATTAAACAAGACGTCTGGCTCTGCTCTAATCTGACAAATTTCATGACTGATGGATTTTTGTTCTCAGAGAAATAATCTTGCCTTTTTCTTTGTGCTTGTGGTGGCTTGTAGGACCACCTCATGTGTTAAAGTTGGGCTCCACTGCACCACCGTGCCATGCTTCAGGTCACTGCTGCCTGATGGATCAGAATAATGCGGATGCTACATGAACATGGTGGGCAACACATAGTCTTTTTATACCCTGATTTGAATGGCCAAGAGTGCCCAACTTTGACTGTACCTAGGTGATATAATGTCACTGCTGAAGTTCATGGGCCTCATTACCGCAGCCAAGGAACTGGCCAGAGTGGCTACGCGTGTGAACTGTTTAGCATGTCAATCATTTTTAGTTGGGTAAGTAGACACTGCAAGGTGTCAGAATGCCTCTATTTGTTTTTCTTACAACCGTATACTTAGCGAATTATGCAAACAAATCTATTCAACTTTATGCTTGAAATTTCAGTCACACTGGTTGTGCTCATGTTTTCCTTACCGATTCAAAGATTTTTTTTTAGTTAACCAATGATTTTTTTTGATGATTTTAAAAAAGAAGAAATCATATGTTTTAATATAATCCAAAACAAGAACAAGAACCTCAAGCTTGAGGCGTATATGCATGCATGCAGGATATGACCCTTCTCTTACTATGTTACAGTGAACTTTATTTTCTGATTTCTAATAGCATTGTTGATGGAATTCCTTGACTGTTAGGTTAAGGCTCTTGTTCGTACACTCGTTTTTTAAACAACATATTGGTTTTATCATGATGTATCTCCTAGATAAATCATGTAAAAAAGCTATTAGAAACAGTAGATAATATTTTTAGATAGCCTCCATTGTTTTTTTTTCTCGAACACGTAGGAGAGCTGCGTATCATTTCATTAATAGAAGAAGAGAGTACAATGCACCCCATACACCCCCATATATATAGCCTCCATTGTTACAACCTTATATATGTACTGTTAGTTTATCACTTGTACTTCAATGGAATTCTTATGGAGGAGTGATTTAAAAGTTTTCATTGGTTGATTCTGTTTTTGAAATGCGTTGCTACATCTTTATTTGGATGTTTTTTCCACATTGTTTGGGGAAAGATTCACCAATTCTTCACCGCTTTGCAGGTGCATCAGAATAGGGTACAAATTTGTAAATGGTTAGGGCACAATAGTTACTTCCATTTTCTAAATAGAATATGTACATTACGAAATGATTGTGTTGAATAGTAGTGCTTTAAAATTTACAAATTTGCATTCACATACTTTTAAATTTAACTATTTGATATGCAATTTTTTGTAGAAAATTGGTGTTCCTCTTGATTCTCTTCTGTCATCGTTAATGAAATGATGGGCCAGATTCATATGTATTTTGGTGGGAATCTTCTATGATATGGTCAGTGGATGTGCTCAAAAACATCTCTAACTCGCTTTGGCTTGAGTAGGGACCTAGATCAGCCATGTTTCTAGTTGGACCCCCTCCCTGACTTTGTATAACAAACTTATTGACCCGAGACCTTGCTTGGTCTGAGGTGCCTGAATAAAATTAGTGCAAGTATGATGATTGAAGAAAAAAAAGTTTAAGGTGATAGCAGATGCTGGGACGGTGATATTACAGTACATTGATAATGTCCTTTATTGATAGTTGAAAGGAAGTTTAGATGGAGCAAAGTAAATTCATGTGTCGAAGAAGAAATAGACTTCGAGAAAGGAAGTTTAGATGGAGCAAAATATTTATAAATATCATTGCCAATGTGCCAAAATTCTAAAATTGAGCTGCTAAGAGTCTAATTTTGTGTATATTTCAAGGTGTCCTCTGTCCACTCCTAATGTGTTAAAGCCTGTTGATGAGATAACTAATAAGCTATGACGGTTCATTCTCGGCATAAACGATGCTGAGGCTCCAAAGTATATAAGCATTTTATGCATTTGTAATTTAATGTAACGTACATATTTAGCTATAACTAAACCTATTCCCTTTCCTTGAAACAATGGGTTAGAAGTACAAAACCTTACCCAATTAGCTTAACACTATTTTCCCCAACATTTAGTTGTGTTCACCTGATTTTTTAAGGTGGGCGTAGTGCGTATGTATGCTTTTGAGCCCAACAGGCCTGAAGCTGAGACAATGAGAGGTAAGTATAATAACATTGTGTTCTGGTCCATTTCATTTTTGTAACCTATAACTGAATTGGCATTGATTTTTTTCTTCATTAAATTGTAGGATTTCAAACGCGTCTAACACATGCGCCTCATCAAGCACGTCAGCTTGGCCGTGACCGCCTGAAAGATATGAATGCGCTTGGATGTTGCATTAAAATGAAGCCTCTCAATTATTTATGGTCGCTACTCTTACCGACAATGACAAAAAAATATACACCATGTCATGTCTTTTATGTCTCAAAGTCAATTAGCGTCTTTAATTTCAAACAATGTCGTCACTTTATCAGATTTTTGAGCTTGTCGTGTTAATATCGTTATGGTACTTAAATGCAATGATGTGTCAAAAGTGTGTTTCTTTATGATACGTACATAGTACATCATATTACTTTTATCTATATATTTTATATAGATGCAACCCACTAAGTGTCATTTACTCTAATAAAGCTAAACTCTCATGAGGCCACGTCATCCGAATTGTTTCATCCATTAGATCCCGGCCAACAGCACATCCCGTCCGTTGCTTCATTCTCTGTCTTCCAGCTCTGCCCTCCCTCTTACTGTCTTCTTCCTCCGTCCATCTCCATCCCCGCTTCCCTCTTTTCTCCAAGCATTACAACGATCAATAATGGCTTCACACGGAGAGGCTGCCCAATTAACAGCTCTAATGCCATTAATCTTGCATCAATTGCGCAAGTTACCAAAAAATACCTGCAGTGTTGCAGCGCTCCATGTTCCCCCGCTGATTTTCCATTGAATCGCTGCATCGGACCCAAAAATCCCAGCTAGGAAAACCGTCGACTAGCATTGAATTCGAACATGAAAGCCATCCGTCTCCATCCCTCGGAGCTATGCTCCTCTTCCTATTCCTCATTTTTATCTCTTCCCGTCTCCATCGCTCCCACCATTGTTGCAGCAGCCTACGCGGCACCCTCTCTCTCTCTCTCTCTCTCTCTCTCTCTCTCTCTCTCTCTCTCTCTCTCTCTCTCTCTCTCTCTCTCTCTCTCTCTCTCTCTCTCTCTCTCTCTCTCTCTCTCTCTCTCTCTCTCTCTCTCTCTCTCTCTCTCTCTCTCTCTCTCTCTCTCTCTCTCTCTCTCTCTCTCTCTCTCTCTCTCTCTCTCTCTTGCAAACCATGAGAAGTCAATTTGAAGGAATCAGATATCCGAATTTGCTAACCATCTTCTTTGACATATTTGGTGTTGCTCCATGTAATTCACAAACCTCCTCTGCAGCTCTGAATATAGGTTCAAAAAAATTGGTGTTCTTTGCATGCGCACAGGTCCATAAAAACTGCTCTCCCCACTGAAGACAGGCACTCATCTGCAGCTCTTGGTTTGACCACCCATCGCCCAGAACATGTTCATGTATCTAGGTTCTTTAATGGATTTTATCTGCATATGTACATGTTCATGTATATTGATTTTGGCTCTGAAGGTTGGGTATTTGGTTTTCCTAATCATTCAGGTAACACGGTACTCAAAAGCTCCTTCTAGATTTCTGAGATATGTAACCGGATTGGTGATTTAGGTAAGTGCAGTCGACATCCACAATTTCTCTCAACCTGCACTACAACTCTGTTCACATGCTTACGGTTACGGGTGTTTTTTTTTCTTCTAATGTGATATGTTCTTTGATCCTGCAGGCAACGCCTAATAGAAAAAATTTCAGGTGGTTGCTCACTATTTTTTGGAGAATTCGTCCAGATTTTAGTAGTTGCGCAATCTACTATACAGATGCAACTATCAAATTGCCTATACTGTCAGGCTTTCTGCTAATCGATTGAACCTGTACTGTCCAGAGTTTATTATCATTGCAGTTTTCCATCCTTCAGCTCTCCTTTTGCCCTCTCATCCCAATCTCACTCCCTCATAATCAAATCCCCCAGTCATCTCTGTGACAGACACATTGTGTGTTCAGTTGTTTTCAATGTTGCATTAGCAGAAAACCTAGACAGGGAAAGGAACTACCATGAGGGTCGACCGTCACGAAAACTCTTTCCATAAACCTGGCGTCGCGTAAATTTCTCTCTCTCTCTCTCTCTCTCTCTCTCTCTCTCTCTCTCTCTCTCTCTCTCTCTCTCTCTCTCTCTCTCTCTCTCTCTCTCTCTCTCTCTCTCTCTCTTGCAAACCATGAGAAGTCAATTTGAAGGAATCAGATATCCGAATTTGCTAACCATCTTCTTTGACATATTTGGTGTTGCTCCATGTAATTCACAAACCTCCTCTGCAGCTCTGAATATAGGTTCAAAAAAATTGGTGTTCTTTGCATGCGCACAGGTCCATAAAAACTGCTCTCCCCACTGAAGACAGGCACTCATCTGCAGCTCTTGGTTTGACCACCCATCGCCCAGAACATGTTCATGTATCTAGGTTCTTTAATGGATTTTATCTGCATATGTACATGTTCATGTATATTGATTTTGGCTCTGAAGGTTGGGTATTTGGTTTTCCTAATCATTCAGGTAACACGGTACTCAAAAGCTCCTTCTAGATTTCTGAGATATGTAACCGGATTGGTGATTTAGGTAAGTGCAGTCGACATCCACAATTTCTCTCAACCTGCACTACAACTCTGTTCACATGCTTACGGTTACGGGTGTTTTTTTTTCTTCTAATGTGATATGTTCTTTGATCCTGCAGGCAACGCCTAATAGAAAAAATTTCAGGTGGTTGCTCACTATTTTTTGGAGAATTCGTCCAGATTTTAGTAGTTGCGCAATCTACTATACAGATGCAACTATCAAATTGCCTATACTGTCAGGCTTTCTGCTAATCGATTGAACCTGTACTGTCCAGAGTTTATTATCATTGCAGTTTTCCATCCTTCAGCTCTCCTTTTGCCCTCTCATCCCAATCTCACTCCCTCATAATCAAATCCCCCAGTCATCTCTGTGACAGACACATTGTGTGTTCAGTTGTTTTCAATGTTGCATTAGCAGAAAACCTAGACAGGGAAAGGAACTACCATGAGGGTCGACCGTCACGAAAACTCTTTCCATAAACCTGGCGTCGCGTAAATTTTCGTGAGAGTGGCCGCCAGGAACTGTCACCACGAAATTTTTTCCCTGACAGGAAAATGGAACTTTAGTGGCGCCGTATTCGTGAGGACATTTGCGTGACGGTTCACCCTCACGAATCATTTTCGTGGTGGTTTTTGGTATTTTCGTGGCGGTTTTAAGCTCACAAGAAAAATCGAGTCTCCTAAGTGATCATTTAGGTTCACAAACTAATTATGTTTTAGCTGTCCAAATCCAAAGCCCTTCGTGTGTGTGTGTCCGCGGCTAAATGACCGCCAACATGCTGTTGTTCTGTGCGCTTGCGAAATCAGTGGAAATTAGTTGATATGCATAAGAACCGCCAACAATGTGTCCAACCCTTCGGGAGGCGATGTGGTGATATGTGAGGAACATCGTGGCTACCAACCGTACGACTGTCAGCTTCACTTGGCAGCAGGATCGGACGAGGGCCCTTCCGCCCTTCACCTCCTTTGCCAGGTCATCGCCTCCCGATCACCATCTCACCTATATATGATTGCCGGGCAGGGTCTCCTTTCTGCAATTTTTCACCACTAGGATTTTCTACACACGGATAGCATGTGCTCCTCCATCCACTTTGGCATGTTCAAGAATGATTCTTTTTTATGGACGAAGGGCTTTGGACCTAGGCAGCTACAACATAATTAGTTTATGAACTTTTTTCGAAAGACCATTAGTTTGTGGATCTAAATGGTCACTTTAGGAGTTTATGTACCTAGATGACCATTCCTAAATAGTTTTTGGACCTAAATGGTCACTTTAGGAGTTTATGAACGTAGATGACCATTTCTAAATAGTTCATGTACCTCAGGGTGCATTTCACTCTTGTAAAAAATAAATTTTGTGAGTCTTCTCATTTCCTCTTGAGATCTGTTATGGTGCAACATGATGGAACTATTGGAAAAACAGAAAGGGGGCTTCTTCTTTTTTGTTGTGATGCTTAGGCAGATCATAGGCGGCGCTGCTGAAACCCGTCTGTGCTGTAAATGTCATCACAGACGGGGTATATCACCGTCTCTGATGACCCCATATCACAGACACTGAAGCACAGATGGGCCCACATCCCATCTCTGATGTGCTCTTGCCCCGTTTGTGATTTGGGATTCTGTTATAGTGAGGACCAGCTGTAACTTCAGTTTTTTTGATAAACTAGCTGGTAACTGTAAATCAAAATTTCTAACCAGTAACCATAACCCCTCCCTATTTTGAGATCATATGGTAGATTAAAATGCTTATTTTATTCTAAGCTTCATACCTAGAACTAGCCAATTTAAAGGATTTTCAAGGCTGAGCTTGTTTATCTTTGGTCACACATCAATAGTTCAGACTAACAGAGAGCTTTGAACAGTACAAGTGCATAGCCAACATATGGAGGAATAGTAATAGGGATGTGCTTTATTTTGAGAGGAACAGAGACCCTGATTTTATGGTTTGCTTCATATTGTCTTCCACGAATACAATGTGTGTAGGCATTCTTTAGGTACACTTTCAAGAGAAAAAGGAGGGTAGTAAAAGCGAACTTTGACTCTGGAAACAAAAGGTATCATGATATGCAGATGGATGACCATTGTTGGGACCATGTTATGATTATTGAAGTCGGAGCTTTGACTTTGAAGGTACAAAACCGGACGTGTATTCAATCTCTAGGAGGTGACCTCGTGGCCAAGCAAGGGAGGCATCCATAAACATCATGTGACGTCCAAGTTACAAGAGTTGGAGTTGAACGACCATGGGAGCCGCCTTACACATCCAAGACACCATCCAGAGTTGAGAGTCACCAAACAGAACAATGTGGTCTACGCTAGATAGCTTGCAGGCACTTCCTTGCGCGGTTGGCTAGCTATGCCGGAGTTATTGAGGCACTCTTACGTTCGTCAAGGCATGTAAATGATGTTGATAAATCATGTCATTGTGAGAACTCTTTGTCTTTAATCGGATTATTTTAGCTAAACTCTTCATCATTATTGGTGTGACCTTGCCCGCTGGTCCTTTTTAGCCATCTTGCAACATACTATAATCAATGGGCATATTTGTAGTCATTCCCATATTAATTCACTAATTACCATTTTTAATAGTCTTTTATCTCATCTCTTCCACTACTTGCAATTTGCAGTAACTATTATCTAATCTCCTTTTGGCTTGGCTTGCCATTATTGTCGGGTTTTATATCTTCAAAGTAATATCCTCTTGTGGAGTAGATAATTTCGCATTGACAATATCTTTCTTTGTTTAAATGTATTGATTTATTTTTTGAAGTCATGTGTATATCGTGAATCTTCAAATGCAACGCAACTCATTGTACTCTCGTTGCATGACATTGCATTTGAGGGAAGGGGCATTAACTGTATAATAGTCAGGGGCATTAGTGTCATATCCTAATTTTAAGATTTTCCTCCTCTGATCTATATATACGGCTCTATACATTATGCTTAGACATCATCTATGGAGTCAAATATTATGACATTATAATCACATCAACGGACAGAGAAAACAATACACATTACTCTTAATTAGTTGCAACTTCAACTTCACACTTAGGTCTGTTGGTTCAATTGAAAATTTGTAGTGAGCAAGGCCTAAAGGTTCAAGCTGCATGACAACAAAATATGCAAACAACATTATTTCAAACCCTAGAGCAAAATGCAACACTGATAACTTTTAGCTTACATCAACCCAATGAATTTAGTGGTGATGATTTGAGAATGCAAAGTACAACTATGTTCAATTAGAATAATGCTTACGATATAAACATATAAAAGAAGTAAAAGAGATAGTACCAATTAGCTATATGATTGAACAAGAGATACGACTGAAGAGATGTGCGGCGGTATTGCAAAACTCTTTCAAGCTTTATAGATCATTGAATTCTAAAAAGCTACTAAGAGTCCATTGTTTAATGGTTAACCAAAGTAAACATTTTTGCAAAATGATGTATGATAGTTTGTAGCATATAGTTGTAAGGTCATAACAACTACAAATAAAAGGAGTAAAAAGTAAGGGGTCCTCTAACACCTAGTTGTTGTCATTATTGTTAAGAACAGAGCTTCCCCTAGCTTACCCTAACAACTTCACATAACAGAGCTTGCCCTACCTTACCAATGCGCCGATAGAATGAAATGATCCTGGAGCCCCGACTTCCACTCACTATTAGAACATTTCCTATATTTCAATGGGTGGCATTGTAACAACACAAGCTTTATTGCAATAAGTAGATATTATTGCCACTGTTTTCAAAAATGATTGTGATATGTGTGGAGAATGTTGCCCCAAATATATTCGGCTCTGATAATCTTGGATTTTGTTGCAAGAGTTAGGTGTTATGGCCACCATTTAATTATGAAATTGTTGCGATTAGTTGTTGGAACAACTCATTAAGTGTTGCAGTATATTTGCTACCCGTGTTGTAATTTTATGGCAATAGATATTTTATATCTCAACAATATACTAGTGTTGCAATCTAGCATATTAGAGATTGGTTGCAATTCATAAAAGACCCACGAACAAAGAACAATTGCAATATGGAAATTATAATAACACTATTTTATTATTGGTGTTTTTTTACATTAACGTGATAATATAATTTGCAACCTACACATGAACAACAACATCATGGCGGTGGTCACAGCTACTCCCTCCGGTTTTTATTTGATGACGTTCAGACAGCAGCAGCTAGGTCATTTTTAGTTCAAAACCTTGTCTGAAACGTCAACAATTAACAACCGGAGGGAGTAGGATGGAACCCTATTTACAACATCAAAGTAGGCTTTCTTACTCTAAACTACTATCTATTGCAACGCTTCATTTCCTGGCAATCTATATCTTATATATCAGTGCAAGCTACGTCATCTCAAAACCCACAGCCATCTAATCATCATATAGCTATTTCGTCTGACCGCTCTTGTCGCACGTGCAGACTGCATTCCTGTCTCGTCACGGGTTAGCACTTGGCTTTCCTCTTGGTCCGCCATCAGGCAACCGAACAGACGCGCAAACTCCGATGTGCCCATGTGAAGCCGTCCTCAGTAGTTAAGCCCCACCCCTGCTCGCCTCCCTTCCACACCAAGCGTCGATCACAACCATAAATCCTCCACTTGATGCGTCAGCCGCCACTATGTCTTTTTTACCTCCCAAAACTGAATATAAATGTAGTATCTGTCCGTACAGAAAAACATGCCGACTCACGTCGACGCATGCAACACACACGTACACCTGTACATCCATACCCAGAAAAACAAAACTCGTCCATCGAAAAATCATCAGAACCATCAAGCCCCGATGCGCGACAAGGAACGTCGCACTCTCTTTGTGTCACCACGCGTGAGAGGTACCGAAGAAACGACAAGCTATCCTCAACTCCCCAAGCTCAACGGCGACACTGGATAGAAGGACGAATCCACTATGTTAATACAACGAATCCACGATCACCCGTGTGTAGACCCGAACCAACATCGCCGCCCAGCATGATATCTGCCTCATGTCCGACCTCTCTCTTTGGAAAGCAGCACCTAGCACCGCCGGCAGCCATGACTGGACCCTCTCTCTTGTGCTGCACGTTTGCGTGAGTAAAATTACTTCGAATCTTTGATCTTATACGATGCATACAATGGAGGGCACTTGGTATTGCGTGATTTTCAGGTCTTCTACACTCGAGATTAGATGCATGCTTCCCACAAGCCAAGAACCCAATGCAAGAAAGGTATGACTTCGAAGCTATCTTTAAAAAGAAATCCAACTTTGAATTAGTTTAGCTATGTCAGCTAACTAAATCTTTTTCTCTTTTTGTTGTTGCAAAAGTCAATATGTTGATTGTACAGGAATTGAATATGAGTGCGGATTTTGTGCCCGCGGGGTAAGTGCCCATGCGATTCTCCTGCCGTTGGATTTCCTCGATGCGTGAAGATTCATTTTCCTGTCTGCAAAGTCACGGGTGCTTAATATTTGATGCGATACAGTAATCAACCTACACCCACCGATCGTCGAGTATTTTCAACCATGCGTTGCAGCTTTTCCAACCACATTCTGGATCCTGAGGAACGAAGTGACAGATCCGTAGTACTACAATGATTCGATAGGAAAAGGCAGTGGTCACGCAACAAAGCAAGAATAAAAAAAGGTCAATTAGATATTTGCCACTGCAAAAGTTCATAATTTGGGATCTGCCAGCACAAATGACCTAATATAGTCAGTGGCATCGAGTGTGCAAATGTTAATCATACCTGCCATCACCGTCAATGCCGTTAGCATTTACCGTTAAATATTTTTGAAAATGACTATTTTGCCCCTATCTTCAACCTCCGGCCTCCTGCTGCTCGCCGCTGTCGTTGTGCGGAAGCTCCGAGCGCGCCTGCCTCTGCACCTGCCCACGTGAGAGCTCCTCACGTAATCACGGCCCTCCTCTTCAACCTCGGTCCCGGGGAGGAGACAGCGGCGTGACCGGGAGGACGACGCGCCGCCGCCCTCAGAGGAGGCACTTGGCGCAAGGCCACGAGTGCGGGGAGTGGCGGAGGACGACGAGGCTCTTCGCTTGGGGCGGTGCCGGCGGCTCCTGCTTCTTGCGCCACTTCGAGAACGGGGTGCGGAAGGAGGTCGAGAGCTCGACGGCCTCGCGGACGCTCATCCCCTACAAATCCAGTAACCGCCGCCTCCACGTCGATCCAAATCAACGGCGCGTCCGTCATCTTCAACCTCGGTCCGTCTCGTCCCAAGTCCCATGTCCGACGAGCGCCCCTTCCAAGCTCACGGTGGCCGAATCAATGGCTTTGCCTACGAGCTGCTCCTTTCTAGCTCTGTCCATAATGCTTCTAAATCCAAAATTATTCCCAAAGGAAACACTAGCCACGGAGTCACGTCCCAGCTTCTCCATGCGGCAAAGGCTGAATGTGTCTGGTCACTCCGGTGCTGCGGTGCAGGAGGAAATGAGCGGGGCAGTTGACTGCCATGGGCTTTGCTCTGTTTCAGCAGAATCGAATCGGCGCCCCCTCCTTAGGCCCGTGGCTCTCGCCGGCCGGATTGGACAGAATCCAACCAATCGTTTTTCCCCTTCGGTGCGGTAAAGCACCACCCTGTTGTGCCAGCGATGAAGAGATTTGTTGGAGGAAGACAGGGGCAATGTAGTCTTTTTACTTCCCGGTTACACATTGACCGGTCAATAGTGGCACATAAGATTAACATTTGCACATCTGATGGCACAGATCATATTAGACAATTTGTGATGGCAGATCTCATATTAGGTGCAATTATAGTGGCATACATCTAATTAATCCATAAAACAATGCCTTTTGGTTTGTTTTCCTAGTGCCCATGAGTGTTATTTATCGAAGTTTTATTATCTGGCATTTGATTAGAGTATTTGCTGCAATTTCTAAATGCCATGGTTTCTGGTCATTATAGGTAGATCCCATAGTCGGTGGACTTTAGTTAAGAAACACTCACAATGCTATAGTTTCTGGTGGGTCTCATACTGAATAAAACTACTATTTTCATGTATTGACTCTTCTTACCACTCGTTCTCCATCTATTGCTAGTTGAATTTGCTACTGTTGCTTCTTCCTGATGTGCTTCTATTACTTCTCACACTCTCTTTTTTCATGATATATTGTACTGTGTTGCATCTCAGTACAGAATGGGATGGTATCATTGTTTGACTATTTGCTGCTTTGATTTTCACAGCTGCCACATAATTCGATTCAGTTTGGAAAATATCTAGGAATAACCATTGGTGTCTGATGATCTTGGTCCTGGTGACACAATTAAACAAAGGCACTTTTCACATGTCAAATAAAATAATCTGAGGCATGCGTTCCTTTTTCCTCTCTCCACCCTCTGGGGGCTGCTGCTGCCTGCTTGCTAATTGTTTATGGCATGCCATTGTTTTTGGTTTTTTTGACGCACTGCAGCTACATGTTTCTTGTAGGGTATAAAATACTAGTATGTTTGCAGCAGGTCCGATCAAAATAAAATACTAAGTGAAATACACAGCCGGTTCCTAAACTTGTCTGACTGTGTCACTTAGGTCCTTCTATTTAGAAAATGCTGATTTGACATCCATAAATCTGTTCTGCTATGTCACTTAGGTCCCTCTACTTATATTGGCATCTCTAAACTTATTCGTATGTGTCATTTAGGTCCAACTAGCCTCAAACCGATCCGATATGACACAAGCTTGTTGCATGCGATTGTATTGGTACCAGAGATTAAAGATGGTTCTTTCATTGATATTTTTTTAATATTTTTAACTTTTTTTCATGGTCTTCATAAAATAAAATTTTTTATATGCTTTTTGAAAGAATCGAATCGGCGCCCCCTCCTTAGGCCCGTGGCTCTCGCCGGCCGGATTGGACAGAATCCAACCAATCGTTTTTCCCCTTCGGTGCGGTAAAGCACCACCCTGTTGTGCCAGCGATGAAGAGATTTGTTGGAGGAAGACAGGGGCAATGTAGTCTTTTTACTTCCCGGTTACACATTGACCGGTCAATAGTGGCACATAAGATTAACATTTGCACATCTGATGGCACAGATCATATTAGACAATTTGTGATGGCAGATCTCATATTAGGTGCAATTATAGTGGCATACATCTAATTAATCCATAAAACAATGCCTTTTGGTTTGTTTTCCTAGTGCCCATGAGTGTTATTTATCGAAGTTTTATTATCTGGCATTTGATTAGAGTATTTGCTGCAATTTCTAAATGCCATGGTTTCTGGTCATTATAGGTAGATCCCATAGTCGGTGGACTTTAGTTAAGAAACACTCACAATGCTATAGTTTCTGGTGGGTCTCATACTGAATAAAACTACTATTTTCATGTATTGACTCTTCTTACCACTCGTTCTCCATCTATTGCTAGTTGAATTTGCTACTGTTGCTTCTTCCTGATGTGCTTCTATTACTTCTCACACTCTCTTTTTTCATGATATATTGTACTGTGTTGCATCTCAGTACAGAATGGGATGGTATCATTGTTTGACTATTTGCTGCTTTGATTTTCACAGCTGCCACATAATTCGATTCAGTTTGGAAAATATCTAGGAATAACCATTGGTGTCTGATGATCTTGGTCCTGGTGACACAATTAAACAAAGGCACTTTTCACATGTCAAATAAAATAATCTGAGGCATGCGTTCCTTTTTCCTCTCTCCACCCTCTGGGGGCTGCTGCTGCCTGCTTGCTAATTGTTTATGGCATGCCATTGTTTTTGGTTTTTTTGACGCACTGCAGCTACATGTTTCTTGTAGGGTATAAAATACTAGTATGTTTGCAGCAGGTCCGATCAAAATAAAATACTAAGTGAAATACACAGCCGGTTCCTAAACTTGTCTGACTGTGTCACTTAGGTCCTTCTATTTAGAAAATGCTGATTTGACATCCATAAATCTGTTCTGCTATGTCACTTAGGTCCCTCTACTTATATTGGCATCTCTAAACTTATTCGTATGTGTCATTTAGGTCCAACTAGCCTCAAACCGATCCGATATGACACAAGCTTGTTGCATGCGATTGTATTGGTACCAGAGATTAAAGATGGTTCTTTCATTGATATTTTTTTAATATTTTTAACTTTTTTTCATGGTCTTCATAAAATAAAATTTTTTATATGCTTTTTGAACGATGTAAACATTAGCCATCATATTTTAGATTTGACATATATTTATCTTTATTTAGTAGTTGCAATTTAGATTTCACGTGCATCGTGAGACACATGTCAATGGGCAACATTACTTTTATTTCTTTTCAAAGTGTAGTTCATATTAAGCGCTCAACTCTTGTCAGGTTCTAAAAATCAATCCTCAATTACTATATCGGGTGATTTACACCTGCAAAGAGAATATATTAACAACATTAAAAGTATATATTAAATACTAATTCTGCTCATTCGGATCGCTTTGAGTCTAGTTGGACCTAAATGACATAGCCTGACAAGTTTAGAGACATCAATATAAGTAGAGGGAACTAAGTGACACAACAGAACAAATTTAAGGATGTCAAATCAACGTTTTCTAAATAGAGGGACTTAAGTGACACAACCAGACAAGTTTAGGGACCCGCTGTGCACTTTACTCTAAAATAAGGTATAAATATGTCAATGACAAAAGAACTGACCTCGAAAAAGCAATTGGTCATTGGGATTAAATAAATTTAATTAAGAACAATGTATTGCAGCTTTACACCCTACTACCGACCTGACAACTGGTCCTATGCGTAGGGTGAATTACAGAAGGTCATTAGGTGATTAGAGACGAGTTCGGGCTTGTTAACTCTCGGTTGAATCCACGCGTCGTCCAGATAGGGGGTGGGCACGTGGCCCTATGCGGTGTCAACTTATCTTGCATGGATTGCATCAGGGACAAGATGGAGTTCAAAGTTCCTATTGAGCAATATAGCCAGGTTCAACATTAGTTCAAGGTTCCTATTGAGCAATATAGCCAGGTTTCACATTAGTTTCGCTGAATGTAACCACTTGGATACATATGTTTTCAGATTTTATTCATCAGTCAGTTTAACAGCTGAATGATATATCTGGCAATACTAAGTTAGATCCTTTTGACTAACAATATAGCCAAGTTTCATGTTAGTTCCATCCTTTTGACTGCTGAATTCCAAATTTCTTTCAACTTTGCCTTTTTTTTTTCTTATCCTGTCATGTTTCTTAAAAATAGCTGGTGTATCATGCTGAAGTATATTTGTTTCTCACATGCAGACGAATGGATAATCAGAGTCAAATTGCAAGCACTTCCTAATGCAAATAATCAACGTAGAGTGTGCTACATCCATACTCATGTTGCAGGGAAAAGTATACACATCATGTTTCGTTAGAAATACATACTTTTTCTGTTATCACAAAAATAGTACATAAATACTATACACTTTTATAACGGTTTAGTATTTCATATGCATCATATAAGCGGATGACAAGGTCGGAGGAGTTGAAGAGCGCCACGGTGTTGCCAATGACATTCAGCGTCTGCAGCAGCACGTTGTGCGCCACGTCGATGACCAGGCCGCTGTCGAAGGTGAGCGTGCTTGGCGCGTCCAGTCTCCCATCCACAGGAAGGTGTGGCGCGCCAGAGCGGGACGGAGGAGGAGAGGTGGACCACGTCGAGGTCCAACGAGGCAAAGTGGAGGAAGCCGAATGCACCTTTGGGTGTGTACAACACCAGCTCAAACGGCGCGGCATCAGATTCTCCAGCGAGGTCTTCCATGGACTCCTACGGGGCGAAGGGCGGCTGCTGGTCTCGGCTGTACTCCCCTGCGCTTCTCTCACCCAATCGTAGTGGCAGCAAGCAAGCAACAACAGGAAGAACTTGCGAAGAACAAAGAACAGAGCATCTCATAACTTTAGCCCAACTTGTTTTGGGGAGCAACCAAAAAAATATAAGAAGCAATTTTTCTTCCCTCTCCCCGATTCGTGCCGCGTGGAGATCGTGGGAAATCAAAGTGCACCACACACAGGCTTAGACACCAGCGGATCCAAGCCATTGCTGCCCAGTTCAATCTGGCTGAGGAAAGGATCGAAATTCACCGTGCGGCTCCGGAGGACTTCATCCTTTTGCTGCCGGACCACGACGCGTTTCAACTCGTGCTTCAGGGGGACCGCACCGCGCACGCTGACATTCACGCTGGGACTCCGGCGTTGGCATCGTGCGTGGATCATGGGGCGCTGTACCACAAGGTTCAAATTGATTTGCATGGAATCCCCATGCATGTGCGGAACTACACCACGGCGGTTGATCTGTTGCGCCAATACTGTTCAATTGAGACTTTGAGAGCATTGATCCGGATCCGGTCTCGCGGAACGATTGGTCAAAGTTTAGAGTGATCGCATGGATGATCCGGCCAGTGTTCATCTCGGCAGCCAAAACTCTTGTCATCCCGGAGCCCACCGATGAGGAATCGTCGTTCGAGCCACAACGTCGGACCCTCAAGTACCCGGTCACCTGTTAAAAAATAAACCACGCCGTGTTCGGCCATGGCGTGCGTGCGTCCGGTGTCGCGTGTGTGTCGCGCGTGTTGTGTCTGCAACGCACGAGTTCGTGCTTATGTGCGTGCATGGTGCCCAGTTTGGTGGTGCGCGTGTGTGCGTGCTCGCGTTGGAGTCCACCGTCTAGCATCAGATTGAGTCGGGGTGCAGTATGGTCGCATCCATGGTTTAGGTAGAGTCCAGCTCGTGTGCGAGCGCGTGCTGATCAGTTTGTTAGGGAGCTGCAAGGATGATCGAGTCGGAGGCCGTTGGCGATGGAAGCGGAGGAGCGCGATGTGGATCGAGCAGTTTCTGGAGACCGATTCTCACGGAGGAGTTTGTGGCTCGGAGCGTGGAGACGGCCGGGTCGCCAGGAGAGTGCGCATACGTGCGCGTAAAGCTCGACGGTGTGTGTTGCGTGGGCGCTGCGTCGCCGAGAGGCTATAACAGGCCATGTAATCCTTCTGTGTCATTTGTTCCGAGTCTTTTGTTTGAGCAATAGAACAGCCAACATACAGGCCGTGCGGCGGCCGGGGCGTTCGTCGCCATTGTTGTTTTCTGTTCTTCTTCCACCTCCGTTCGTGCGAGAGTGAGAACGTCCGTGCGTTCCTCGGTTCCAACATCACCATTGAAATCCGTCGCCTCCTCGTTCAGTTACCCCCGGATTCCCCGCTGCCGTCTCCTGCACCGACGCCGCCGTCGGACCCCTGAAATTAGGAGGAGTCTCCTTCAACGCATCCCAAGAGAGACGTCTGCATGGCCGCTCAAGGCGGGCGCGGGATGGTTCGACCATGGTGGAAAATGGTGGAAACTCCGCCGCGTGCTAGTGGTGTCGCTGTTGATGGTTGTTGGAAATAGTCCGGATTGTGGGAGGAGGGTTGGACTAACTTAAAAGTAGGAGGAGTCTCTCACCTCTTGGGCTAGCTTTTGGGGTGCAGAGTGTGGGGCCAGTGCTTAGTGGACCGGGGTGTGTGCCTGTGAGCCTGAGGCCGGTCGGGTGTGTCCTGTGAGCCTGTATGAGGCCGGTCAAGCATAGTGAGGCACCAATATGTGACAGGGGAGATTGTTGAAAATAGTCTCACATTGGTTGTGGGGGAAGGGTTGGACCAACTTAAAAGTGGGGGAAGTCTCTCACCTCTTGGGCTAGCTTTTAGGAAGTAGAAAAGATTCCTCCGGTTGGGCCATGGCTCTCGAACAAGAGAAGCAAATTGACGAGGCCGCCTGCCTCCTCGTGTGTCGAGCCGAGCCTCGGGCGGACCAGCTGGCCTAGGATACCATGTTGGACGAAGCTTCCCGCTGCTACGAGGGGAACCCTAGCCCTTGCGTGCGGACTGTTTTGATTCAGTTGTACTGTATGTGTATTGTCAATCTGGAAGCAAATGATGCAAGGAATAATGTTTCGATTTAATCTGTATGTTTCGTTTTGAAGATGCATGATGTTCAAGAGGTTCCACCATGCATTTTGCTGGGCATGCGTCCACTCTAATCCTGGTAAAGAGATATTCTGATCTTCTAATCCCTAGGAAGAAGAAAAGATGAAGATCAAGATGGAGAACTCCCCTTGGGAGCGCCGAGGAGGAGTTGTTTGCGCGCACATGCATGCAGCAGTTGCCTGATTTTCAGGAGATAAATTAACTGGCGGATTCGATAGTGTTGAGAGATCCCCGTTAAACAGATGGGCCACCTGGACAGGTGTCGCCATCAGATTGGCCCTGCACTTAATTATCTACGGTGACCCCTGCAGGTGAGCCGATTCCCTTTAGCTGGGGCTCCCTATAGGGAGAACGTCCGATAGTTTACGTTCGATCGAACGGCCCAGTCGGCCCAATACACCCTCTGCCGCGCGCGGCCCAACTATACAGAAACTTGACTTTTTTCCCGTGCCTTCCCAGTCGGCCCAATACGCCCTCTTCTGCGCGCGGCCCAACTAATCCAGAAACTTGAATTTTTTTTTCGTGCTTGTAGGGTACGCGTTACGCAGGAGGTTTTTTTTTTTCCTGTGCGGGCGTTCTCAACTGCCGCCAGACTTTTTTCGGGCTACGTGGGTCGAAGGGGAAACGACGGGTGGGACCACAACTTACAATTGCAAACCTGAACTTCCAGTTGTAAAATGAAACTTTAATTAAAGATTCATGCGATACCCTGAGTCAACATTTTTGTTACTCAAAATCAACATTTTTTAAAATTTTAGAATTTTCAAGATAAAAAATAATGTTACTTGCGTCAACATTTTTGAAACCTCGTGTCAACATATTTATTACCCTTAATCAACATTTTTGATAATTTTTTAAATTTTCATGGCAACAAATATTGTTACATGTGTCAACATTTTTGTAACACTACATCAACATTATTGTTACCCTATACCAACATTTCTGATTTTTTTTTTTGAATTTCCATGTCATAAATAATATTACATGTGTCAACATTTTTGAAAAATCGTGTCAACATTTTTTGAACCCTATATCAACATTTATGTTACCTGAATCAACATTTTCTAATAAATTTTGAATTTCCATGACAACAAATAATGTACATGTGTCCACATTTTTCTAGACTTGTGTCAACATTTTTGTAACCCTATATCACGGTTATTGTAACCCTAAATCAACATTTTCTGATTTTTTAAATAATGTTACATGTTTCAACATTCCATGAACCCTGTATCAACATTTCTGTTACCCTAAGTCAACATTTTTTGATAAATTTTAAGAATCAAATATAATGGAGTACGCCAATATGAGAGATGTTTGTTGCAAAAATAAGATTAACCATATAGTACATGTATAAAAAATGGGCTGCCATTGCATCTGTATAGAAAATGGGCTGTCATTGAATCATAGAGAAATTATCAAAAGCTTCAGATCTTGGGTGTGTCAAAGACCAACATACGACATGGTCGAACCTCCCGACCGCGGCCGCCGTGCGGCCATCCACCACTGCCCACTCCACCCCGCCACCCATTCCAGCCACCACAACGCCGCCTGCGACCCACCAGCGGCGAGCACGACGCTTCGCCTCAAAGCTGCAGGTGCACCCGGCGTGCCGCCGGTTCGCAAGTTCCCGTCCAGGCCTGGAGCAATCTTCAAAAAACAGCTGCTTGCAGATTTCCACACCACCGCCATCCTAGGTTCCATCCGCCCCTTCTCTCTGGCTCACTTCTCCCGAACGTTCGCCCCGGTTCAATGTCGCGTTTGTCTCTAACATGCTAACTTATCTGCTAACTGCGCCGCCTAGTCGTCTTAAGGCCGTTAAGCTTAAGGGCCCGTTTATTAGATTTTAGAAAAACTGGCTATTTAGTAGCTGAAGAACTGTCTATTAGATTTTGAACATTAGCTTTTGTAATATATATTAAGCTTCTTAGCATGCTAAAAGTTAAAAAAACACCTCTCAACAAGCTTTTCAGCTTTTAGTTAATTTCATGAGAAGTCAGTTTTTTAGCAATCTAAAAGCAAAATCAGAAGTATGTTGTTCGCTTCATCTTTTCAGCTGGCCAAGCCAGCTGAAAAACTAAAACAAACAGGGCCTAAGTGTGGTGTGTTCTCCGCAGTTGTTGAGACTAGGAGCGTGGCAAATTTTATCAAGGCGCGCGGTTACCTCCGGCTTGGCTCTTCTGTGTTCTTGCTCCATTCTTTCATGGCCGCGACCATGGCTGCAGCGATAAACGTTCCCAAGAAGTCAGCCTGCTTCGAAAATTCAACGGTCGAACAGCTGTGACAGAAAGAAAAGTGAGGTGAAAGGAGAGGAGGAGTTAAGTCAGCGTTGGGCTCAAGACAGTTAGGTGCATTCACTCCATTCTCAGTGGGAAACGGGCAAGGAAATCCCGCAAGATCGTTTTGCTGCTCCTGTTCCCCCATCATCCGACGTGCTGCCCGTCCTGTCGACCACGCCGTGTCGCTCGGTGACAGGCGGCACCCCGCTCCCACAACCACCTGCCCCTCTGCAAGCAAAGCAAAATCCTACCTCCAAGCCAGTCTCACTACTTCCAAACCACAGCCTCGCATGGCCAAGCTGCCTCCCCTGCTTTCCATCCACGGCTGCTTCCGGTGCCTCGCCCTCGACCACCAGGTTCACGACTGCCGCGACCCGGTTCGCTGCCGCCGCTGTCACGGCAGGGGGCC
>LAPY01001871.1:22494-35150 GCA_000970635.1 Eragrostis tef | reverse complement strand
CCCCTCCCGCCGCTGCCACGGCAGCTGCCACCGGCAGTACCACTGCACCATGCGCCGCTGCGAGCAAAACCCCTACCCCCATCGCCGCCCGACCATCCCCGTGCCGGTCACCCCTGTGCCTTTTACCCAGCTCGCCGTAGCCACTCCTCCGCCACCCGCAAACCCACCACCAACGCCACCCAACTCACCTCGTGCCCACACCCCCGCTGGCGAGCTTGTCGCTACGGCTTTCCACCCGGACTCCATGGTGGCCTCGTCTAGCAGAACCGCCGACACGACTCCGGTTGCCGCGGCAGGTGGCAACACTGACGACGGCTCGCTACCCCCGTGCGTCAACATCCATGTCGTTCCGCGCAGACTCCTCGCCGCCGGGATCCCTACCAACCTCGCCACCACGCTCTCCCCGGGATTGATCCAGCTAGCCTGGGCGGGGCCGCCGGGGCCACTAGGAGGAGGCCTACACCCACATGCTCCGCTGCCGCAGCTGCACAACCTGTTGCCACCACCGCCCGCTGCTCCTCATGCTCTTCACGGCCACCCCGCGCAGGGCGCGCCAAACCCGCACGCACAGCTCGCCGCCACGATCCTCACCGCGCACGCACCCGCCCCGCCTCTGCTCCCCAAGCTACCAGCTCTAGCCATCATCATTTGCCTTGCCACAACCAGTCCTGTGTGCACTGCTGCGCCACGCCCGTGCTTGCTTGCCCTCCAGCGGCACCCCGCGGCGTCGCGTGCGCCGTGCACCTGCATAGATGGAGCCCAGCAGGTACAGTGAGCGTCTGGCAGCTAACGAATCAGCCACCTACATCGACATGACTTCCAAGGCAGTGCAGCTTACTGAACTGAAGAATGCGCTCACCACGTGCTCCAAAGATCTAAAGAAGCATGTGACAAAGAAAGGACTCATGGGCAGGAAGTCCAAAGCGATTGGGGCCAGGGACCTTCGCAAGTTGGTGAACACTGATGGCTTGGGGGGTGGCTGCGAGTCGCAGCCTGGACATGGTGCTCACCGCGCCTCCATGAAGATCAGCCGCCCACTCAGTCTGTCGAGCTACGTGTGCCGTCGCGCCTTGCCACTCTCCTTTAGCTCCGCCGCGTGTGTGTGCTTTTGCTGTCGTCCTGCTGCTGCTGCTGCTGCTGCAAATGGGCGTGTGTTCTGTCATCGTTTAGCTTGTCGCCGCGTCCTGGGCCTAACATGTCGCGTGTGTGTTGTTTCAGGGTGTTGTTTGAGTTTTTCCATGGATAACTCGTGTAAGACCTTTAACTTAATCTCCTGGAATGTTCGTGGGCTTGGTGAACCTGATAAGTGCGTGCTGGTTAAAGATGCACTTATCTCTGGCGCTCCAGCCATTGTTTGCCTCCAGGAGTCAAAACTTAATGAGACGGTCGCTCTGAAAGCCGTGACTTTCCTCCCACCGCGTTTCGCCACCTATCGTTGTGTTGATGCCGACGGCTCCAGAGGCGGCATCCTGACTGCTTGGTACTCAGCGTGCTTTAACTGTGACTCGTTCATCGAGCGACGCCACACTCTAACCACGGTGCTCTCTTCCACTATTTCTGACTTGGTGTTCACGGTCACAAATGTGTACGCTCCGGCTGACTATAGGGACTTCCTTGAATTCTTGGATGGCTTGACGGAACTTGCAACTCATGTTCAAGGCATGTGGGTTCTGGCCGGCGATTTCAACCTCACTCGAGGCGTCGAGGACAAGAACAACTCGGTAGTGCTCACTAACCTGTGCAATGCGTTCAATAACTTTATAGAAGTTTTACTTGGTCTAACAAGCGCGATGAACCGGTGCTAACACGTCTCGATCGAGTTTTGTTCAACACAGACATGAGCGAGCTCTTCCCCAACTCATCACTCACTGCACTCATCGCCCCCACTTCTGACCACACCCCACTCTAACTCTCGCTCTCCACCACCATTCCAAAACCTTCCACCTTCTGTTTTGAGAACGCATGGCTGCACCATGAAGAATTCCTACCCACAATGATCCAGGCCTGGACGGCTGCCCCCAACAATGGCGACGCCGCCGGCGTGCTTGCCCACAGCCACAAGGCGATGCGCTGCGAAGCAAAGGTTTGGGCACGTAAGTTGCGTGCACGTCCCACACTTCATTCCAACTGCAAATTTATTATCAGTCTCTTTGACACTCTGGAGGAGTACCGGTTTTTGTCAGCAGGTGTACTGTGCGGGCTCGCTGTGCCAGGACCGGCTCCAGCTTGCTCTACGTGAGTTGGCGGCCTACTAGAAGCAGCGCGGCAAGGTTCGTGAACTCCGTGAGGGAGATGCGAACACAAAATACTTCCAGGCTAAGGCCACACAAAGATTGCGCCGGAATCAAATCAGAGGAATTGAGGTTGCTGGGGTCATGGTCACGTCGCACGACGGGAAAACAAAGGTGCTCACTGATTATTTTCTCGGCATTTTAGGAGTAACAGTGCTGACGCAATGGCATTTTGATCTGGGCACCCTCTTCAATGATAGCTACCACGCGGATGATGCACCACTAACCGCTCCTTTCACCAATACAGAAGCCCTGCTCGCAGTCCGTGCCATGAACGAGCACAGCGCGCCGGGGGCCTGATGGCTTCCAGCCAAGTTCCTACCAAGTAGCCTGGACGGAAGTGGCGCCGAGAGTAATGAAATTTCTTGATGCTTTTCACTCTGGAACAGTGGACCTAGAGCGCATTAATAGGGCTTTTGTGGTACTGATCCCCAAACGTCCTGGCGCCACGACTGCAGATGATCATCGGCCAATCTGCCTGCGGAACTGTGGAGTTAAAATTGCCACAAAAATCTTAACCACAAGGCTACAGATGCAGATATCCTCTCTTATTGATCTTGATCAGACTGGGTTCATTAGAGAGAGGTCTATCACAGAAAAATTTGTGATGGCCATGGAGCTTGTGCCATGCTGCTATAAGAGGAAGACACCAACACTTCTACTGAAACTTGATTTTGCAAAAGCCTTTGATTCAGTGGATTGGGAGAGTCTGCTGGCCATACTAGAGGCTTGGGGGTTCTCAGAAAAATGGAGGCAGTGGATCACTATGCTGCTCACCACGTCCAGAAATGCAGTACTCGTCAATGGCTGTCCGGGACCGTGGTTCTCATGCAAGCGAGGGTTGCGCCAAGGCGACCCTCTCTCCCCGTATCTGTTTCTGCTGGTCGCTGATGTGCTGCAAGCACTCATACAACAAGATGGTGGAGTCTGTCACCCACTCGCCCCCGCAGGGGCAAAGCTAGGTTGTTGGTGCTGGGTGCAGATGCACCCACGAAATTTGAAAGTTAATTGTATTTGGCTTGTTTTCACCATGTTAGCACCCACTGAGTCCTATGTTAAGCACCTCTAGGCAACAAAATGAGCCATTATTGCACCCACACAAGTTTTGTTCTAGCTCTGCCACTGCGCCCCCCGACCTCACATGCCCCGTCTTGCAGTACGCAGACGATACGTTGATTCTCCTGCCGGCTGAAATTGGGCAGGTCAACAGACTCAAGCAGCTGCTTGAACAGTTCTCTGTGGCAACCGGGTTGCACATCAACTTTGGGAAGAGCACGGTCGTGCCTATGCACGTCGACGAAGGCGTCCTGCCACAATGTATCTCTGTTCTAGGCTGTCGCCAAGAAGGTTTTCCTCAAACATACCTGGGTCTGCCACTGTCAAACGAGAAATTGAATTTGACCACTCGCGCCAACATTCAGTCACGCCGATGGCTACCTGGCTGGCTGGGAGGCGGGGCTCCTGAACTAAAAAGCAAGAGCTGTTCTTGTGAACTCAGTAATGGATGCCCTGCCTGTTTATGCAATGTGTGCTCTGCATCTCCCCTTGGGCGGCGTGGACAAGTATGAAAGGAAGAGAAGGGCGTTCCTGTGGTCCGGTGAGGACACTGTCAGTGGTGCGCAGTGCCTTGTGGCCTGGGACACGGTCACGCGGCCACGCGAACAATGTGGGATGGGCATTCGTGATCTTGGAGTACTGAACAATTTTTTGCTCCTGAAGCTAATCCATCGCATGTTCACTACTACTGATTCTTCATGGGCTCGTTGGGTGAGGTCGCATGCCGACTTGGCGAGCTTTTCCAGGGACATGGAAGGTACGCACTGGGCAAACTTACGTGAATGGCTGTCCGGGACCGTGGTTCTCATGCAAGCGAGGGTTGCGCCAAGGCGACCCTCTCTCCCCGTATCTGTTTCTGCTGGTCGCTGATGTGCTGCAAGCACTCATACAACAAGATGGTGGAGTCTGTCACCCACTCGCCCCCGCAGGGGCAAAGCTAGGTTGTTGGTGCTGGGTGCAGATGCACCCACGAAATTTGAAAGTTAATTGTATTTGGCTTGTTTTCACCATGTTAGCACCCACTGAGTCCTATGTTAAGCACCTCTAGGCAACAAAATGAGCCATTATTGCACCCACACAAGTTTTGTTCTAGCTCTGCCACTGCGCCCCCCGACCTCACATGCCCCGTCTTGCAGTACGCAGACGATACGTTGATTCTCCTGCCGGCTGAAATTGGGCAGGTCAACAGACTCAAGCAGCTGCTTGAACAGTTCTCTGTGGCAACCGGGTTGCACATCAACTTTGGGAAGAGCACGGTCGTGCCTATGCACGTCGACGAAGGCGTCCTGCCACAATGTATCTCTGTTCTAGGCTGTCGCCAAGAAGGTTTTCCTCAAACATACCTGGGTCTGCCACTGTCAAACGAGAAATTGAATTTGACCACTCGCGCCAACATTCAGTCACGCCGATGGCTACCTGGCTGGCTGGGAGGCGGGGCTCCTGAACTAAAAAGCAAGAGCTGTTCTTGTGAACTCAGTAATGGATGCCCTGCCTGTTTATGCAATGTGTGCTCTGCATCTCCCCTTGGGCGGCGTGGACAAGTATGAAAGGAAGAGAAGGGCGTTCCTGTGGTCCGGTGAGGACACTGTCAGTGGTGCGCAGTGCCTTGTGGCCTGGGACACGGTCACGCGGCCACGCGAACAATGTGGGATGGGCATTCGTGATCTTGGAGTACTGAACAATTTTTTGCTCCTGAAGCTAATCCATCGCATGTTCACTACTACTGATTCTTCATGGGCTCGTTGGGTGAGGTCGCATGCCGACTTGGCGAGCTTTTCCAGGGACATGGAAGGTACGCACTGGGCAAACTTACGTGAGCTGCTCCCTGTCTACCAGTCAATTACAACGGTGCATGTTGGCAATGGCAAGGCTACTTCTTTCTGGGATGATTGGTGGCTGGAAGCTGGCAGGCTGTTTTACCTCTTCCCAGCACTGGCAAGTCACTCGAAGCGTCCAAAAGCGTCGGTGCATCAAGTGTTCGAGGACGGGCTGCGGCAACAATTTGTGCCTCGACTCTCCAGGGTTGCGGAAGGAGAACTGGCCGAGGTGCGCGACATGCTCTCCGGAGTCACACTCTCCTCGGAGTCGGATACGTGCTGCAGCGATCTTTTTGCCCCAGATGGTACCCTGCACTCGTCGGCCTTATACAGGTGTGAGTTTTCAAAATTCGTTTGGCAGAATCGTGTGCCGCCACGTGTAGAGTTCTTTGGATGGTTGATGGTGCAAGGTAGAATAAAATGCAATAGTAATTTGCTAAAGAAGAATATTGTAGAGAATGATATATGTGAAGTGTGTGCACAGGAGCATGAAGACACTGACCATATCATGTATGTGTCGTTACCATGACCCCCAGGTACCCTCAAGTCTAAAGGGCCGAGTAACCTAACAAGTATAGTCGGACCAGCCCAAAAGAGACCGGATTCCGCATATGGAGTCGAGACAAGGCTTATACAGTAGACTTGTGACTCATGGATAAAGACAGACTACCAGGTTCAAAGTAATTTCAGAAGACAAAGGTGAATTAATGATTTTTGAGCAGCAATTACTCTGTTCATCATCAGTGAGAGATTATTCAGATGAAGGCCATGTTTTTAGTTTTCTGGGTCTGCACATAATAAATTTGATTATCCACAGACCTGGGGGCTAGTCCATATGGACTCACTTGCGTGAATCCTATAAATTTCTTTGGTTGTATCGTCAGTCATCACTCGAATTCATGCTTCTTGGGTCTGCACATGATCATAGTGATCTTAGTTTTCTGGGTCTGCACATAATAAATTTGATTATCCACAGACCTGGGGGCTAGTCCATATGGACTCACTTGCGTGAGTCCTATAAATTTCTCGGCAGACTTGTCAAGCATACGGGTTGTCTAAATATCCTTGACTTTTTCAGTCGGATAGTACCTAGAGTTTATCCTCTTTTACTTTTCAATTGTTTTCATTGAGAAGTAGCTTGGAGGTTACGGGTTGTAATCATCCCTGGCTGATTAAAGCTGGATGGACCTAGACACCAGTCTGGAATGACAAGTTCTAGGCTGAGATTCATTGTGATCCCCTGTTCTAATTGCCTTGTGCGTAGGGAAACATGAGTTTACTCCCAGTGGATGTTACTTTTCAACACATCTATATGATGCACTGATCGTACATTCATTCACTCGGATCAAGATCATTTTTCTTGGTTCAGGCTCACTTTGAGTTTCTGTACAGTTCTTCGAGTTATACAGTAACTCGGAGGCTACATCTATATGATGCACTGATCATGCATTCATCATTTTTAATTTGTAGGCATGCTTTTCAAGCCTAAACCGACTCGGTCAGTTGGGTACTATCTAACATAGTATGCTTATGAGCCCTAGCCAACAGACTCGGATGCTGACTTTATTTAAATTTCCTCTATGGATTTCATTGGCTTTGAGCTGAACATTGCTTTTATACAGCATTTTCATGCAAATTTGCTTCTTTAAGCATTTATCCAATTTTTCTGACATCATTCATAATTGGGTACTTACTGACATTATGCCTTATTCAGGACCCAATTGACCTTGGTCCACCCGAGGCCAAGTACCTCAAGATATTTTTACTTGATGCAGGTCAAGTCTTTTTCAATTTCTCAATACCATTTGAGATCAATTCCTGCATGGAGATAAGACTAGTCGGGAAGCAATCAGGATCAATCAAAAAGCACTTGGGGGCTACTGTCGTTACCATGACCCCCGGGTACCCTCAAGTCCAAAGGGCCGAGTAACCTGACAAGGATAGTCGGACCAGCCCAGAAGAGACCGAGTAGCCCACGATGCAAGATAGAAGGTTCTACTACCCGGCAGGATTAGGGAAATGCTTCTTGCCTGGTACTCCAAGCAATTCTATGTTGTAACCGACTAGGATACTTTCCATGTAACCCTGTACCTCCGGCTATATAAGACGGGCAGGGATCCCATCTCAAGGACACGCAATCAATACCATTTCATACTGGACATAGGATTTTTATCCTTCGGGAGACCCGAACCTGTCTAAACTCTTTGTCTCTCATTCACCATCGTAATTTTTGTTCCTTCACCTCTAGTAACAAATCTATCGAGGCCTTAAACCTCGACAGTATGGCTGCTCTTTCGCTCAAGCATTTTGGGTGGCCATTGGAGTGGAGCTGCCGGCGCAGCCAAGGGCGTGTGACCTCGGCTGGCCATCGGCGACCCCCAACAAGCACAGGGACTGTCTCGCCCTCCTCTGCTATTGGCAACTACGGAAGCATCGAAATGAGGTTGTTTTCCGGGAAACGGCGCCGTTGCTCCCCCGACTGCTATCGACTTGTCGAGAAGAAGCCAAGCTATGGCGATGGCGCATGGCGCGCGAAGATGAAGGAACTGCTAGTGCCTGGTGTCAAATGTTTTCGTCCATGTAGTACCACTTTGTTGCATTTCGGTGTTAAAAACTTTGTAATCTATACTTTGCCAGTTTTGGGGGCCACTATTATCACTGTGGGGGGGGGGTGCCCCCCCCCCCCCCCCCCCCCCCGGTTGACTGTCAAAAAAAAAAGACCAACAGAATAGCATTCTGTCCATACAGCTTGTACGTTGCTTCACCAATGCATCGGTCAAAGATTTTACTAGAATACATGCTATCTCACATGTATGTGACGTCTTGAAACATGGATTAGGATTGAATACAGCTTTTCATATAGGTACCTGACAGAATATGGTGTAGAAAGTACATCATTATGGGATTTTAAGGGGCAAACTATCAGGCATTAAGTACAGCTTTCCCATGGAAAAAGATTTGTTCCATCCCAACTCCTAATAAAGTGAAGCATTTTGCATGGCGATTAGCTCACAACAATCTGCCAATGAAGAGAAGAATTCAGAGTAGAGGAATGAAAATTGATACAAAGGTACCCCATGTGTTTCAGACTAGACAAAGATGCAGAACACTTGTTTTCCAAATGCAAGTTCGTAAAGGCAGTGTGGCATGAGTTGCTATTGGAAGAAAGGAGAGACACTCTTGCAGGACTGCATTCATCCTATGATGTCTGAAACCAACCATCCTGTTGTATTTTTATAGTGAGCATAACATGGTTATACAATATACATTTAGTAGAACATGAGGTAGGGTAGTTACAATTGGATCATGATCGCTAGGGATGGGAGGGATAAACCCGAAGCAAAATGTAAGTAGCATATTATAGAGGAAGACATTACATGATTCTTTCAATAAAAGGAACCATGCAGCTGGAAGTTTAAGGTGCAGGATGATAGTAGCCTGTTCGCCTGCAGCCGCTGCGCTGCTGTTGCTGAAAAATAACTATAAACACTGTAGTTGCTGCTGCTGCAGGCTGCAAATAAGCCAGACAAACAGGGTACTACGGAAAAGAATGTCTGGTAATAACAAGAAAATGAATGCAAAAAGAGCATAGTATATTATATGAAAAGAGCATACAGTACCAAGTCAATAGCAAAACTGCAAAATGAACAAAAAAGACCCTAAAACCAAGACATTCGAAATCCAGATTTGGTTCTTTTTTTTTGAACTGCATCCAGATTTGGTTCAACCATACACAAACTTGCAAAGAGTCCCAATCAACAATTTGAACCACTAATTGCACACCCACCTCATTTGCAATTGCTGGCAGTTGGTTTTGCCCATCAAGTTCCAACGAATAGTCGTTGCCTTCAAAGAACAAATGCAAAAATCTCGGCAACAGGCAAGCAAAACTTGAAATATACTGCAACATTGCATAGGAGCTCACCTTGCATGGAGATTCCAAGGCTGGGCTGGCTTGAACTCCCCTCGGCGCCGCCCGTCGATGCCAGATTGGCCGGACCTAGGGTTTGGCTGGGCGAGGTCGGGGCAGGAGCTAGGAGGCCGAGGGAGGGGGGAAGTGGGGTGGCAGGAGGAGGAGAACCAGGGCCGCGCCCGTTTGCAGTGGCACCGGCCGCGGACATGGCCGGAGGCGGCGCCTCGCCGTTGCTCTGTTCGTCGGCCATGGAGGAGCCGCTCGAACAGTGGGGAGAAGAGGGAAGACGTGCAATGCGCACGAACCACCATGGAACCTGGATGGCGAAAAAAGGTCGCATGAATCTCAAACATCGTTCTGACGAAACGATTCACCTCTTTAGCTTGTGTATAGTGCGCGCGCCAAGTTCCGCGAAAGGGGTCTTGGCCTAGTGGTCAAGGCATCTGAGTAGCACCTTTGAGATCCTGGGTTCGACTCCTGGTGGGAGTGAATTTTCTAGGATTTAACGGCTTTGTGCTTTCAGTGGTAGGCGACGCAGCCGTCGACAGCGAAGCGCCAGTGGTGACTTCGTCCATTTTCGAGGATTTGCCGGCTCAGTCTTCGAAGATGATTATAGGGGTAGGGTTTGCGTAAGTGCGTTCATAGGGGTGAGTGTGCGTGCGTGTTGTGAGTGTCTGAGTTGTACTGTATAATCAAAAAAAAAGGTTGATGCTTTCCCCCATCCCACGCGGCCCTGAGCCGCTGCCCCCACATCCCGCCCCGCGCGCATGCAACTAGCAGCAGCCTGACCCACGTCCCACCGCGTGCGCATGCAACATCTGACTCGTTAACTACTAACGTTGCACAAATCTTCCTTCGCGGGGTAGCGCGCTATTTATAGGATTTCTGCTTGCGTGCCGTTGCACGTTGAGGTGGGCCTGACCGACTTTGGGCCGACTGAGGTAGCTGGGACGGAGCCTCTGCAGCACGACCAATGTTACACGGAAATCCTATATGTAGCGCGCCCTACCCGTAGCCCACGGGTAGCGCGCGCCAAGATTCTTGCGGTTACGGTGGACGTTCGGTGGAGAAGTGGCGAGCTGGTGGCTAGATGGGGTTTCGCTGTTCTTCGCTCCCATTCTTCCCGGTTCGCCGTATCACCACGGCCCCGCTTCCCTGCACCGCCGCGAGGCGCCTCTCCGGCCTCCCTGCACGTGCCGCCACCTTTTGCGGCTTCTCCTTCCCTCCCGCCACTGCTCCTCTTCTCTCGTGTCTGACGCCGCCAGCTCCCTTCTTCTTCGCCGCCGCAGCCCCCTTCTTCTTCGCCGCCAGAGAACATTTGATGTTTCTTTGTGGAACAATTTCAGATTTTCATGGAACAATTTTTTTGATGCACAGAACAATTTCAAGATTGCTGGGAACAATTTTTTTGACTGAGGGAACAATTGTTGTTATCGTCGGAACAACTCTTAATTCTTCTCTTCGGGGTTCATTTTAGAAAAGACCACATATATAGAGAGATATGGTGATACCACATATGCTGATGGTAAAGAGGAGCTTAGTTGCAGCAGAGAGTATTTATGGAATTTATGGACCTGCAAGATTATATCCGATATAATCCTATACATAGCGCGCACTACCGTACTTCACGGGTAGAGCGCTATAAGATTCGTGTGCGAGACGCATCAAACGGAGGCAAGCGCTTCTTCTTCCTCACTCGTTCTCTTTCTTCTCACCTGCACCGCCGCTGCCCCGCGTCGCTGCCGCCGCGCGGCGCGAGGTTGTTCCGGCGGTGCGAGGCGTTGTTCCGACGGCCCGATGGGTTGTTCCGGCGGCGAAACAGATTGTTCCGACGGTGCGGCGGCATTATTCCAGCGGTGCGGCGGCGTTGTTCCGATGGCGCGACGGTTTGTTCCGGCGACGGCGAGCATCGGCGCGCGGCGGCAGTGCGGCTGCGCGCGCGACGGGGCATTGAATACCCGCGCGCTACAAGTAGCACGCGATGCGCATAGGAGCTCCCAATGTGATATGGGGGCTCTGCCGGAAGATGGCGCTTCTGGCCACAAAGGGCTGGCCAGCCGCCGGGATCCTCCTACGGCCACGGAAACGATCTCAAATACAAAAGTTGTCAGCTACAAAGTTTTAGATTTCATGGAGGTCTACAAATTTCATTTTATTAATTTCTCCATCCGAGGTCGTTTGTAAAATTTGAATTTCAAATTTGAGAAATTCAAACTTCAAATTTACTTTTCGTTAGCAAAATTAATTTAAATGAAAAAGTCGTGAGCTACAAATTTATATAACAGCTGAGGATATACAACTTTTATTTTGGTCATTTGTTCATCCGACATAGTCGTAGTAACAATGATAAAAAATCTAATATATTTGTCTTATTTCATGAAATGGTATGATAGACGTAGGTTTTGTGAACAACTTTGCTATCATTTTGTTCAAATCAAAAAATGTTCCAAAAAAGAGTTGTATATCTTGATAAGTTATACAATTTTGTAGTTCAACACGTTTTAATTTGAATTCGTTTAGAGTTTCAAATATATTTTGAATTTCTCTTTGCCGAGTGCCACTAAAGTCAAACATTGAGAAAATATGAAAGAGCATGATTTAAAAAAATAGAAAAAAATCATCAAATTTGGAGTTCGTATGAGAGTGAAATACCAATTACAATTCTAGATTAAAAAAATAAAGTTGAATTTTGCTGGTGTTCTTCAGCGCCTATTTTTAGAGGCGGACCATAAGGTTGACCGCCTCTAAAATCCATTTTTAGAGGCGGACCGTAGTGCCGCTAAAAGTAGCTATATTTTTTAGCGGCGGACCGTAATACGGACCGCCGCTGGTGTTACGTTCCGCCACTACTAATGTTTTGTAGCAATACCGTGCATGCCACTACAGCGGCGGCTCGTTTTAAAAACCGCTGCTACGTGTCTGGTTCGCCCTGTAGTGGGCTTCTGTTGTAGTGATGCACACAAGCTGCTCTTTTTGCAGGAACTCCATGACATATGCGCTCCATGTCTGGAGCCGGAGCCCTGGATAATTGCGTGCGATTTTAATTTGATATATCGAGCGGAGGATAAAAACAACATGAACGTTGGGCCGCTTCCCTCGACTGCTCAATGATCTTGAGCTCCGGGAGACTAAGCTTCTCAGCCGTCACTTTACATGGTCCAATGAAAGATCGACACTGTTGAACCATAAGTAAATTGCCACCTCTCCTCATCCGCTTAGGCTGGTGGGTGCAACCATAAATGAATTGCCCACCTCTCCCCGTCAGCTTAGGCTTTTGGGTGAACTGGTTGGTACATGCAACTTAACATGGTATCAGAGCCAGAGGTCTTGAGTTCAAGTCCTGGTGACCGCATATTTCGCTGCGCCGCTCCTATTTCCACGTTTGCACCCACGAGAGCTGCACGTGAGGGGGAGTGTTGAACCATAAGTGAATTGCCCACCTCTCCCCATCAGCTTAGGCTGGTGGGTGCAACTGGTTGGTGCATGCAACTTAACATGGTATCGAGCCAAAGGTCTTGAGTTCAAGTCCTGGTGACCGCATATTCCGCTGCGCCGCTCCTATTTCCACGTTTGCGCCCA